>PVJA010001163.1:118559-135386 GCA_004027025.1 Myocastor coypus
TTTTTTTTTTTTTTTTTTTTTTTTTTTGAGACAGGTTCTCGCTGTGCAGTTGAGGCTGGCCTTGAGCTCACTTTGTAGCCCAGGCTGGTCTCGAACTTGCACCAATCCTCCTGCCTCAACCTCCCGAGTGCTGGGATTACAGGCGTAAGCCACCATGCCCAGCTCCCCACTGTAGATTTTAAATAAAGAAAATCTTTACAAAAGGTCAGCTTTTCAGAGCTATTCCTACCTGCAGTTTCTTAGAATAACTAGCTCAAAACATGCCAAAAAGTATATTTTGGGGTGGCATATTCTGTCCTTCTGCAGCTATGTTTTGAGATGGTACTTCCTGAGCTCTGACATTAGGATAGTAGAGGAACTATTAAGAAACACATATATCTAAGTCCATCCAGAGCAAGTATGTGTAGGTTGTTCATTTTTAAGAAATGATGAAGACATCAACTAAAACAGCCCAGCTCAATGAATAGTTGATGTGTTCTCTGAATCACTTGGAGAAAACAAATTTGGATCCTAAGTTTAAATTTCCAGGTGCCTTCTGGATGGTAGTTTTTCAGAAGCTGTGCTACACTAACTGCTGCTCTGGGCCCTTTGCTTCTTAAGGAGGCCAAAAAATCCATGCCACCTAGAAGTTTCCTCTGAAAGGCAGTTGCCCACCTGGCAGCTTGCCTCCTTTCCTCCCAATGGGTCAGGTCCTCCAAATCACAGCTGAATCGGAATCTCCTTCCACCCAGCCAAGCCAGGCAAGTTTCCATGAAACTACAAAACTAAGAAGCCCTTTATACCACTTGGCAACAAGAAAATGAAACCACAGAGGCAATGAAAGGGAGGACTATATGCCAGCAAAGGAAAACAAGTGTCAAGCAAGACAAGAGCGTAATTAGCCTGGGGCGCCGCCTCCCAGGCCTATCCCATTCCTTACAGTTAAAATCCTGGTTGATTTACAGATTTATTTGCCTCTTAGAACTGTAGATAGGAGAGGCTGAAGAGAAGGTGCTCTCAGCGCACACGTAAGCACAAAGCCCCACTGAAGAAAGAAAGAAAGAAAGAGAGAGAGAGAGAGAGAGAGAGAGAGAGAGAGAGAGAGAGAGAAAGGAAGGAAGGAAGGAAGGAAGGAAGGAAGGAAGGAAGGAAGGAAGAAAGAAAGAAAGAAAGAAAGAAAGAAAGAAAGAAAGAAAGAAAGAAAGAAAGAAAGAAAGAAAGAAAAAAGAATTGCTCGTTCAGGCTGCCCATTCTGAGCATTGGAGGCAGGATTTTTTTCTGTGTCCCTAGGCAGAATATATTGTTTCCCCACCAGCCAGGCTTCTGTTACCTTTCTCAGGAAGGAACTCTCTTGGGAAGGAACTGTGCTCCAGCACCGACTTCTCAGGCATGCTAAAAGACCACTGCGCATCTCCAGGGCGCAGAGTGTCAGACTCTTTTGCAGCACTGAGCTCCTCCTGAATGGGCTCATGATTATCTTCTTAAACTGGAGGTTTTCTGAAATCAATCCTGCATCTCCTAAGTAATTAAAACACACACAGAAGGCCGATTCTAGTTTCCTCATAAATAAACCAAAAGTAATGAAACGTCAAGAACTGGCACTGACTGCCAGGTTTTATGGCCGTCCCCTAATGACTTAGCTACAACAGGAATTTATGTGTATGCATCTAGAATAATTATTTGACAACCACAACTACAGTTTCTAAAATAATTAAAGCTGTAATCATATTTTTGAAATATTGAAAAATAGCTTGATAAGTATTTGCCATCCAACCTAGGTAAACAAAACAATGCTGAATTTGTGTATTTCGCTGTCTGCATGAATATTGATCTGAGATCAGAGACTGGCCCAAGAAAAGCAGTTGTAGAGAAACTGAAAACCTGGAAGGGCCCAGAACACTGTGCAAAGCCTTATTCTTCAGAGTGGGCTATAACCACCCCTCAGCCATGGGTGGAGAAGGACTCAATGCCACAGGGTGATAAACAATAAAATTTGGAATGCTTGTTTTACTAAATGTACAAGTGTGGGTGCACATTATATTTAGATCAAAATAAATAGCAATACTGTAGAACAGAACACAGAAGGCACAGAGATCTTTTACTAGGGCTTTTGGGTTAGTTCAGTGGTTTAAATGCCTGAGCAGGAAATCCCAGTCAGGCATAGGGAACCGCGGTTCAATCCCCAGAGACGTAAAAAAAAAAAAAAAAAAAAAAAAAACACCTCTTTCTTTTACTATGACAGGGACTTTCAAGCTAGCAGCTCTACCCAGGGATTCTGGCAGGTCATCCTTCATGTTAGAGGTTCTGGGTGACTTATTTGCAAATCTCTTCTTGGTCGATACTACCACTGCTCATAGCCATACTGATCAAATGGCTGTTAAATCACCATCAATGTTTTATTCCCCTCCCAATCTCAGAAATTCTACCTGTATATGTTTCAATAAAACATATAAACTGATAAGAAAAAAGGAAAACATCCTACTGTTTTTATGGGGAAAGATCCTTTAGCAAAGTCTATCTTCAAAGTCCTATTTATAGTTTTCTCAATCCTAATTGTCTTTGCATCTTCCCTTTTATAGTCCTTTGAGTAGTTTCTAGTAATACTGCAGCTCATCTTGAGAGTTCAGTTGTATTCTTAAAGTGAGTTACAATCTTGGTTAATGATTTTTAGAAATGTCTGCAATCAAAGCATAGTGCAAAGTCTGCCTATCCTTCACTCTGCAACTCTGAAAAAGATTTTTTGAGCTCTACAGTTCATTAATTTGCTAATGGTTTTTCCCTGTAAGAGGTGGTCCAACCTGATCAGCTCTTAGCTACAATAAAAGTTTCTTTTAGCCTTTCTCCTCTGCTCACTATGTATAAAATTAGCCAGTCTGTAGACTGAGAAGGAATGAAGAATTTTTTTGAATAAAAAAGAATTCTGTGTGACAACGTATTCTGGAAATGTTCAATACCTTGCTATTCTTTACATCTCTAAAATGTAAAAGGCTCATCTTCAACAATCCAAAACCTTAAATTCCACTCAGAAACAAATCAAAGGGTTATTCTTCACCCTACAAAACCACTTACCACAAGATTGAACTCAAGGTTATTTTCATTTAGCAGCACCTACCAAATGCTTTTAAATTTGATTGGTATTTATATGGCTTTCCAGGAATGAGGGAACATTCTAAGTGTTAAGACAGAATGATAAACGAGTCTATGCCCTTCCTTTTCCAAGGAAGGAAACAGAGCCAGAGGGATAGTGATTATGAAACCTTTAGGATTGTAACTAGGGAGAATCCAGAGTCCATGTAGCTTCTCACATCTTTACCACTTCCACCTGTGGAAACCTCCCTCCACCCTTTCCCCAAAGCCACTCCACACAGCAGCCAGAGGAATCCATCTACAGCAGAAAGCAAACTGTTTTTCCTTTGCACAGCAGCTTATACTATTTGTCCATCTCTCAAGAGAAGGAGCCAGGCGTCTCTGTGGCCTGAACAAGTCACCCCTCAGCCCCCCACCAGCTTTCTCTATTGCTGCTTCCCTGGCAATTCCCTCTTCTGGCACAAGTCTCTCCCTTCTTCTTAATGCCACTTTACAAGAGGTGGCTTCTGTGCCCACCTTCCCTTTTATTTTTTCTCCTTCTTTCTCTGTTTTGCTCTTACACCTTTACCAACTAATATATTACATATTTGTTTATTGACTAACTTTCTCCCCTGGGATTTAACTTAAATGACAACTGAGTCCCTCCTAGATTTCCCAGTGATTGGCAGGCAACAGATACTAGGTACTTTGGTAGAATGAAGTGTTAGTACCATTCTAAGGAGGGCACAGAAATCAACATACTTACCCTTCAAACAACCCAAAATAAGCATTATCCTCTAATTATTAACTTCTCTAATGAAGAAACTGAGGCACAAGGTTAGTGACTTTTTCAAGATCACCCAGTCAATCCACAGTAAAACCAGAATCTGAACCCAGGATATCATCTTTAATTACCATGACAGACTGTTCATTCTTAGCTATTGTCAACTACTTTAGTGTTTGTTTCCCTTACCAAACTGAGAAATTGAGTTACATATCAAAGTATGCTTTCAAATTGTCAATAGTTTTTTTTTATATATATATAACTGTCTAATATTCTCGAATACTTTATTTTAAGCTAAGGCTGGTAAGCAAGAGCAAAAATATGAACCACAATTGTGCTGTGCTTGAGCTGCTAGCTGGAAAAAAAAAATTTCCACAGGATATATGGTCGTGGTTTACAGGCGTGTGCAGGTAATTCTCCCCGCGAGATTGAGATTACCACGATTAGCTCTGGTCCATAAAAAGGAAGCTAAAACACAAAAGCTGCAGTGATGTTCCAGGCCACACAGCCGCAGCAGTGGCTGGAAGAGAGCCACTTAGGGCCCCTCTGGGACTGCAGAAAGTCACACAGGCTCCCCGCCTATTACTGTAGAACTCCCTGGTGAGTCACACAATGGAATGTATAAGCCAAGGATGCCACCTAAGAAAGGGTATGTTGATACAACTTTATCTGAGAGGTTACATAATCACCCTGATGTGGAAATGCCATAAAGGAATTTATGCCTTAAAATTAAAAAGGGGTGTATTCCCTGGGAATTACTCCACAAAATCAAGAGAGATATTCAGTGGGAATTTACGACTCCAAACTGGGCAAATGACTTGTAGCAAGCAGAGCCCAGTGAAGGGTTTCTAAAGACTGTCTCTGTGTCTTGTCTAATTTGCTGAGACAGACCCTTGCCTGAGACACCAACACCTCCACCTTGTGCTTCCGAGAAAAGAGGCCAAGCTGGTATCCAGCTTCCCAGGCTAGAAATGCCACCCCCCCAGTCCTATCTGCCTCTTTCATTAGTGCCAACTATGTACTTCTGCAAGCCTTGAGACCTTACATTCTACCCTGGACAGCTGACCGAATCTTTCGCCCCACTTAGTGGGAATGCTCTGAAAGAAACCCTGACCATCTCCGGCTCCAGAGTTGGCCCCACCCATATGCCTTGCCTCGACCTCATCTCCCATCCCTATCCCAACCGAAAAGGAAAGAAGGTTAACGCTTAGGAAGCTGCTGGGAGGGCCGAAGTGTCACAATCACCTGTCACCTGGCCTGCCGGGTCCAACCCCTCCCAAGTCCCCCAGCTCCACCCACCTTCCCCGCCGCGCCGCCCGGGCCCCCGCCCTCCCTGCCGCAGGCTCCGACCCGGCTGGCCCGTCCCGCCCGCCCCGGCCTCCGGCCTCAGCCGCCGTCCAATGGCCGAAGGGCAGGGCAAGCTGAGCAAGCCGCGGCAGCTTAGCCGCGTCCCCGCCCTGTTCCCGGTTCCAGCACCGGGACCTGGTGGCTTTTAAATGCCACCCAGAGCCGGCGCGGCGCGGGGCTCGCCACCTTTTCTTCTTGGAGCCGCAGCAGCTCGGGCGGGGATTCTATTCTGCAGCTGCCGCGCAGGTCCAGGCGGCCGCAGCCACCTTGGACCTTGGGCTCGGCGCGCCGCCCCCGCCCCTCCTCTCCCTTCTGTCCCTTCTCTCCCCTCCCCCTGCTCCGGGCCCTGCCTGCCGGGTCGCCGCCGGGCCCTGGGCGAGCGCGCGCGCGTGGCCGTGTGTGCGCGCCCGCGCCGGTCTCGGACCCGCGCCCCGCTCCGCGCAGGACCGCCCGGGATCCCGCCCGCGCGCCGCGTCCCCGGCAGCCCGCCGCCCGCCGCCCGCCGCCCGCGCGCAGTGCCGGAACATGGCGGGGTCGGTGGCCGACAGCGATGCCGTAGTGGTGAGTGTGGCGGGCTCACGCCGGGCGCCCCCTTCCCGCCGCCCACACGCCGCCACCTCCAGTTACGGCGGGGGCCGGGGCCGGGGCGGAGGGAAGCTGCAGGCCCAGCCCGCCGCCCCCGCGTGGGAAGGCGCCGGTACCTGTTCGCAGGCGCGGGCCGCGCGCGGCTGGCGTAGGGGTGTGGGGGTCTCTGGGCCCGAGGCGCAGGGCTGGGAGGGTGAGGAGGAACGGCGGAGGAGAGGTGGCCGACAGCCGGCAGGCACCCCAGACAGTGCCTGTGCAACCTCTGACCAGGTGTGTGCGCGTTGCACGTGCATGCGCGTGGGTGAGTGACGGGGTGCGATCCCTGCGCCCCTCCCGGATGTCCTGGGGATTCCCTGATGGAATGGGTCCGAGTCCATGGCCCCGAAAGAAGTTGGGCACCGCCGCCTTACTTCAGCCATGTCCCCAAGGATAGGCCTGGGCGACACCGATTCCAGAGGTTGCAGAATCGTTTGTAGTTGAAGAAGGGCCTGCCCACCTCCTCCTGCCTTCTCGGAGGCCCTCGACCTTGAATTTGATCTGAATCTGAAGGATTTAGCTACTTGATGAAAAGACCGGTTGGGGGGTGGGAGGAGTGGTCATGCGGTTATTTAATGGATTATGAAGAGCATCTTCTGCAGAAACTGTCTGAAGGGCTGCTGGTGGGCAGCTGGATTCCAACAAATTTATGTAGGTTCTCCCTCCGCCAAACCCCCTAAGAAAAAAGGGTCTGTGGAAAGCCAATCTGTGTGCCTCTATTTTTAGAAACTGGATGATGGGCATTTAAACAACTCCTTGGGCTCTCCAGTTCAAGCCGAGGTGTACTTCCCACGACTGGTAAGTGCTTTTCTCTGTGCTCCACGTCTCTGCCGGTCCCCTCTCTTTTATAACTACATTTATAAAGGTGAGTCAGGTCCTCAGGATCTGAGGGCTTGACACTCCTCTAACAGCCTGTAAACTTACTGTCTCTCCACTCTTCCTTTGCAGATCGTTCCATTTTGTGGACACATTAAAGGTGGCATGAGACCGGGCAAGAAGGTGTTAGTGATGGGCATTGTAGACCTCAACCCAGAGAGGTAAGGCAGAGTACTGCCAAACTCAAAATTCGTAGGCAGTGGTCTGGCACTGCCCACTCCTGTTGTGGCTTAGTCTCTTTCTTTCCTTGTGGACAGTATTGCTAGTTGGGCATGCCAAGAAAGTACCATGTTCCCATGAAAAGAATGTGTATGAATCCTTGCCATGATTTCTCCAGACAGCTATTTATATCAGATGATAAATATAGACCCATATTTTCTCTCTTTGACCCTTAGGGAGGCCAAAGGCTTCTTTCTTTCTTTCTTCTTCACCATTTTCAAACATGGTTGGTTCTTAGAACAGAATCCAACAGTATAAGTAGGAACCAAACTTTATAAGATATTATTCCTTGTGGGTCAGCTTCTGGGGCTACTTTTTGAGAATTGTGAGTTGGATTAAGATACAGATGTATAAATGTTTTGGGGGCATTTACACTCTATTTTCAGTAATTTTCAACTCCAAAGTTTTCAACAGAGCCTGCTTTCTGTATAAAATTAGTTTGAATATATTCTTCTCTGTAGCTTAAACTCTTAAGAAGAGTAATAACCCATTAAACACAGATGAACCAAGAAGAGGAATGACTTGGATCTTCTTGAAATGTTACATCCAATCATAAACAGATGATTCTGTTTTCTTTTCAGCTTTGCGATCAGTTTGACCTGCGGTGACTCAGAAGATCCTCCTGCCGATGTGGCAATTGAACTCAAAGCTGTGTTCACAGACCGGCAGCTACTCCGAAATTCCTGTATATCTGGGGAAAGGGGTGAAGAACAGTCAGCAATCCCTTACTTCCCATTCATCCCAGACCAGCCATTCAGGGTGAGTACCTCGAGCGTCTCGGCCACAACCACTGGCAGAGCACTAATGCTCTCCTTATACAGTATGTGCCAAGCACACTTTCAGCAGCCAGAATTTCTGCATGGTCAGGAATTTTGTTACCTAATGGGGAAAGAAAAAATAAAAAAGAGTTGTGTGCTGATAGAAATTAATATTCACAAAAGGCTCTCCACCCCATATATTTAGTAAATGTACCCATATTTATGTAATGTGATTGTTAATACTAAACAACCACTATGCTTAGCTGCTATGCAAGTATTGATTTAATAAGCACTTAGCTATGTAGTACTCAACATAATATTAAGCATATATTAAAATATTTGTCCCCAAATACCTGGTTGGTTAGTAAATATTAATAAGTATCTAGAAGTTTCCTAATTTTTTTCTTATCCTGAAAATAGTTCAAAAACCTTATTAGTCGCAACTTTTTGCAGCATTGAGTATTATCATTTCTTGCTCTCTTTTCCGTTTGCTAATGAGGCCATGCCAGTGACCTTGTTTTCCTCTCTGGGTTAATTAAGCCTCAGTCTATTTCATGGTCGTAGGCTGTGTGGCTGACACATTCCTTCCCTTAGGTTGGATGGACATAGACTTACTCCCCACTATCTAGTGAGCAAGAAACACAACCCCAGCTTTTGTGTATCAGGCAATATCAGCAACACCCTCTGTGGAGGACAGTGCCAAATAAGAGATCAAAGTCAGTGGTGCATTAATAAGGACTTATTGAAATGTCAGACTCAGTGATGACCTTCTCTCCTCCACATCCCACTAACAGTAGGCTCTTTGGTAATATACGAGCCTGATGGAGCAGAACTACCATTAACATGTTGCTCTCCATCTAGAAGTTTGTAAAGACCTTGTGATTATTTCTCTTTATGGGGAGAAAATAAGAATGAATAACTTCAACATCAGTGGTAAGGTACCCTTCACCCATTATTTCATCCCATATCTTCCCTTCTTTAGGATGGTCATATCCCCTTAGGCTCCTTTTGGCTGCAACAGTTTCTTAATTATGAGCCTTAACCCCTGAGCAATCAGAGTTTCTGAGTGACAGAAGAAATATAATGTTCCCCAACAACAATGTTGGAGTGAAATAGACCCTTGATGCTATAATTTTACCAATAATATGAATTAAATGTGATTAATATCACATATGGGATCTCTCCTTACCTGGTAAATACTAGTGCTTTCAATAAATATATCATAGCACAGAGCCAATAATTACATTCTATGGTGAATAACTTAAGGAAAAGGAGAGGAAAAGCTTTCACTGTGTGGAATCAGTATTTCTGTTTGGCTTAACAAAGCCTTGTTAATTACACATTCTTAATCCAATGGTAATTACTGTGTAACCTCTCTACTTGAGTGTATCATGTTTTAGAGCCTAGACTATTATTACATGCTACTAATGGCTTCCAGTTCTGCCTCCTGAGGGGTTCCTCTGAAGGTGGAATAGAATTGTTCAGGGGAAGACTGTGGAGGTATTAAGTGCCATATGAACAAATCTGTTCTATTTTACATCACTTTCTGGAGTACAAGGAGAAATATTAAAAGCCTAAGCAATATAAAGTCTTTAAAGGATATTTCATGCTATAGAGAAGTAGCCTCAAAGTGTTTTCCCTATCTCAAAGACAGCATCACTTTGGAACTTACTAGAAAATGCAGACTCGTAAGTCTTACCTTGGAACCACTGAACTGAGAGTTTGGGGAGTAGATGCCAGCAGTCTGTGCTCCAGTTAGCTCTCTGTGGTTCAAGTGCATTCTGATGTTTGAGAATCACTGAAGATTATGCCTTTTTTTTTTTTTTCCCTAAACTGACATTTGTTTTCCCCAGCAGGATTCATTGAAATTGTGAATTCATATATATTTATTTTGTGCCAGGTGGAAATCCTCTGTGAGCACCCACGTTTCAGAGTATTTGTGGATGGACACCAACTTTTTGATTTTTACCATCGTATTCAAACATTATCTGCAATTGACACCATAAAGATAAATGGCGACCTCCAGATCACCAAGCTTGGCTGATGTTTAAACCACCTCTGTTTCAAATAGGACCAGGTGCCACAACTACATGACTGTTGGTCTAGGAGAAGTGTCATATCAAGATCTAGAGACTTAAAAATAAGAGAACTAAAGGCAAGCTTCACTGTCACTTCTTTCTGTGCAGTTTAAACCCAAAACGACAACCTCAATTGTGGTTTACCTGTAGAAAGAAAGCTGTTGGACAAAGACACCGAGCCATTATTCCCAAATCAAAGTAATACATTTATGCTGGATTTTATTCAGACTAAACTAAAATGGACTGGTAATGATTTATGATTTAGTATCAAGCTATTCATCATTTTAAACCAAGATGATGTTTAGAAACAAAAATGCCAAAGGCATTTAAAACAACGGTACACGGAAATCAACGCATTTCTGCACTGAAGTAGAATTGTGTAGCACAAACAACATTTTAGTCAGGGTATTTACATAGAATGTAGGTTATTCATAGTTTAATTTTGTTTCAGTTTCCTTTTTTTGGCACAGTATAATGTCAATTCCGATTTTTGAAGCTTTCTTATAGGTATTTATTTATATTCAACATATGTGTTAGAGAATGAGCAAATTACAAGGACAGCAAGTAATAAACTTTGAATGTATAACTATCTTAGGTTGAGGAGAGAAAATTACATATTGCAGTCATATAATAGGTAAATTTATACCTTAAAGAATTGGGTTGTAGTCTCCAAACCTCTGAACTTTGGATCTCTTCATATACATGCTGTAAGTGCTTTTGGGAAATATTTGCATTGTTTCGATAAAACTGCTTTTTCTAATATCAGTTATGTAAAATTCTATTTACATTGCTTTGTACTGTGAATTAGCACAGTATTGGTTTCTTTAAAACTAAGTAACTCCCTAGATTTACATAATAGTTCATTAAGTTGCTATTAAATTAATTGAAAACATGTAAGAGATAACTGCATAGACAATTTTTTTAAATGACTATTATATAAAGTTTTAAAAGTATAATATGAAAATGATTCTGGAATGCAGTATGAAGCAGAAGCAAATGGCCCCAAATAACTTACTTGGAAATAATTTATATCAACTTAAGCTGTTGGCTCATTGTATAACTTTTCTTATGTGACCCTCACCAATATCCCTAAGCAATGCCTTTGGAGCTTCAGAGTAGAGGGTGCTTCCTACGGTGTTGCCTTGGAATTCATAGTAAGATGGGATGGGATTCAGATTAGGAAAGGATCAAGTTGCTTATCTGGAAGGTTAAGTCCTAGGACTCTGGGTCTTTGAGCCCAGCTATTAGTGTGAAGGCTTCCAGTGAAGCTGTGGTGGTTTCTCTGCACTTGTGGAACTGATCAACCTGTAGTGTTTCTCTAGTAGGTTACAAACTGTCAGTGTTACTGCAAGGCCAAGGATGGTTGGAGTCCTGAGAACTGGACTTCACAAGGTATATTGGCCCTAAAGAGAAGGACCATTGGCATTGCTTTGGCTAGGTAGTGGGGGAAGAAAGGGGTGCTGGGGTGGGGGTATATTTATATATAATTTAGATTTTGTTTGTATAGCATACTGCTTGACGTGTCCTTGTCCTGCTTTGCTTTTTTACACATCATGCAGAGGCACTGAAGTGGCCAGATCATTTTCATGTGTCAAGAATGTAGACAGTGTTTCAGTACCAAAGTCTAAGATAAACAAAGCAAACTCAAATTGTGAATTTTTTTATAGGTGATATATTTGGATTCTTCTCAACTTTGAAAGTGTTTAGTACAGTTCCATGGTGTTATATACAAAGATACTTTATCCAGACAGACTGGCTGCATGTTACAAGCTGTTTGTACCAGCTGACTTAGATAGCCATATTCAGCCCTGAGGGCTGATCTGTGGCTCTGGGTATTTTCAAGCCTGTGTTTGACCTTTCATTCCTCATTTTGTGGAAAGACTTACAGAGTACCCTGAAATTTATTTGTTGTAGGGGCTTTGGTTCAGCCATGATAAAATAGCCTATAGGAGGACAACTGAATGTCCACTGTTCCCACCAACTGCATAATTCAAGGGAAACTAGAGGAGCAGGAGAATAACTGATTGGAAGTGACACCGAGTTCTCTCAACCTATCAGCTAACTCAGTAGCAGCCAAGCTTTAGGCAGCTTAGTGTGAAAGTACAGTATTAACCCTTCACTACCCTGTGAGGTCAAGAGCAAGCTCTTAGACAAGCCTACTGGGATTAATCTAAATGGTGTTATGGGCTAAGTATTTCTAAATGAGTAGGGAGCCTTCTATACTAATGTTAGCTGTAAACTGGAATGTATGTGTTCATACTTTCTCCTTGGCATGTGAGGAGTAAGGTGGGAACTTCAGGATGGAAAGTGCAATTTAAAGCTTCACAAAAAAGTATCTATGTACCTAGGGAGTTATTTCTGTCCAGAGCTCTAGTTTTGCAATAACCAAAAACCAAGGAATAACAATCAGGCTCTGGAGAAATAAAAGACAGGCTTTAGACAATCTGTTTCTGCAGCAAAATTTAAATGAATGTGTATATCTACTTACCAGTTAATGAAAGTGACTTCTGCTTTCTGGGGTATCCCAGAATTGTCTTAAAAGTCTTTTTTTAAATTTTGAAATCCCATTTCAAATCTTACCAACCTCAGTTCAAAACCCCCTAAGAGATTACTCTAAGACTTCATGCTTTGTTAAATGGTATAGCCATTTGTATTTAAAAGAAAATATCCAAAAAGAGGGGGAAAGCCCTGTTGCCTTGAAAACAGCCTTGGCATTTTCTGGCATTAATGTAGAAATAATGTTCCTATGATAAAATATTTTCAAAGAAACACTTTCTTATTTACTGCGTGGTGTAAAATGTTGCTAAATGTGTTGTTACATTATGTCACTGCTAAAGTAATTTGCACTATAATAAAGGAATTTTCTACAGAATAATCTCCAGTTTATTCCATACTGTGCTTGGGCCTAGGTATAATACACTTAGCATAGATGTGTGGACTAGCACTACTCCCTCAATGCCACACTTACACTCCGCAACCACTTGACTTGTTGATGTGTTTCTCACACTGATTAAAAAATAAAAAATGAAAGTTTTAGATGCTCCCAGAGACCAAGTCCGTTGTGGATGTAGTGGGTTCTTTTAAAATATAAGTTGCTTATTGTAAATTCATTTTTAGTGTATAGTTCTGTGTGTTGTAAAATTCAGACTATAACTACCATTTTATTAGGATACAAAATCACTGCATTATCCCCCAACTCCCACCCTGTATCATCCCTTGTAGTTAAGTTTACCCCCAACTATAACTGATTAGGAAAATACAGGTCTGTTCCCTCCTTAGAGTTGCATTTTTCTGAATGTCATAAAAGGCAGAATTCCACAATGTATAATCTTTTGGGGTTGGCTTCATGTTGTGTGTATCAGTTTTTCTCTGTATATAGTCACACCATAGTCCAGTGTATGAATATTCTTTTCTCCACTCATGAGTTGAAGGGTGGAGTGGACTCCCACTAAGTCAGTATATACAGTATTACCTCAGTATATACACAGCAGCAGGGCTTGCAGGTTAGCTCAGTTGTTTCAATGCCTGCTTAGATAAACCCAATCGGGTGCAGGGAATGTGGTTCTATCCCCACCTCCACCTGCTATTCCAGACCTTCCCTTGAGGCAGCCTGAGCCAGCCGAAAAAAAAAAAAAAAAAAATCCTATATACAGCAGCAAGATTGTATTTTTCTTGCCTTTCCTGTGGTTTGAACAATTGGGAAATTTGATCCTTTGGCTATTGAACCTTCAAATAATATTTGATGTCGTATGTCCAGATTCTGTTGTCGGTAGAAAACAGAGACTAATTAGACCTTAATTAGTTTTTTTTTTTTTTTTGAGACAGGGTCTCACTGTGCAGTTCAGGCTGGTTTTGAGCTCACTTTTGTAGCCCAGTCTGGTCTCGAACTCACAACGATCCTCCTGCCTCAGCCTCCCGAGTGCTGGGATTACAGGCGTGAGCCACCACGCCTGGCTCCTTAGTTTTACTAAGAAGGCAGAACTGTGAGACTAGTTTTCCAATGGTTCTGATGTGGCTTTTGCAGTTCAGTCCAGACAGAAAAGAGGCCTATGAAGGTGGGGACAATTTGCTGCTCTGCTGGGCACAGATAGGAGAGAGCCACCATGCCCCCCAGCCAGACTAAGACTGCACCTTGGGGACACAACCTTGTTTTATGGCAATATGTCAAGTTATTAGATGGTCTGGAAGAAATTGGTCATCGGAGTCTGACAGATACAATCTCTCAGGGCCCTCAAGTTTTCAAGTATTTTGTCAAGCTGTGTCAGCTGTTTCAGGCTCTTAGATCCATCAGTGGGTAAAAAAAGACAAAAGTCTCTGGTGGTGTGAAACTTCAGTGTGCTTTAAGGATCACTCAGAAAGTCTGTTGAAGGAGCAACAACTGTAGCCTCACCCCTGGAAGAGGCTGTTTTAGTAAGTCTAGAGTAGGACCAAGGAGTTTGTGCTTTTATGAAACATCCTGGACACAGATTGTCATGCATCACAGATTAAGCAACTGTGCCTTCAGGAGCTCCAGGCCATTCACTGACTCTTACTGATGGCATGAATGGGCCTTAAGATTCTGACCTGTGGATACTGTTCTGAGAATGCTTTTTCAAACTGCAGATCCTATTTTGCCAAAACCCTCCACCTGCTTACTGCAACATTACAATTGTGTGTCATTATCCTTAACTTCTCTCCCCTCATGCCCTGCCTTATGATTCTGCCTTTCAAAGGACTCTAGAAAAAAGTCTCCTGCCCTGTGTTGGCTTAGAGCTGAGATAGCACACTGGTATCTATTTTACATAATGAATGCCCCTAAAAGATGAGGCTCTGGAGGAGACCTGTCTTTCTCCTTGATAAACATTTCAATTAGTCATTCTCTGGAAAATCAACCAGCACGCTGGGGCTCTGTAAGGCAAATATGTACAATAATTTATGAAGAGCCAAAGAGCAAGTGGTAGTTGCTTTCAGGGCACTTTGAAATGAGCTTCTTTACACACACACACACACACACACACACACACACACACACACACACAAACTGCCTGCCTGCTTAATGCTGCAGGATTGCCTCCAGCCACTTGCTTCCTGATGTCAGTTTCACAATGGCTTTTCCAAAAAAGAAAAAAAGAGTCAGAGAACTGCTTTGTGAAACATACTCTATAATTAATTAAGTGGGTGTATCTAAGGTGCCCAACCTAGAGAGCAGGGGAAGAGACAGCCACAGGTGCTTCAGCTCACTTTGATACACCCTTCCATCTCCTAGGACAAGAAGTTGACTAGGTGAGCAAACAGAGGGCAAGGAGGCCCCATTGTCTGATAGGGAAGCAGTCCCTAAATAATAGGTTCTGGGAGACGACAAACCAGCCACTGGCCTTGGGGATGATGTAGGTCTTGGGGACCTTCCAAGCTTCCCTGAGTCAGAATGATAACAAGCATTTGCTAATAACCCAGCACCTCCCTTTCTGTCATTCTTTCAGTTTGTTCCTTTTTGGATGGGCTCTCCTGTGTCACCCAAACGTGTCTTCTAGCCTCAAGAGATCCTCTCACCTTAACCTTGCAGTTTTGTCTGGGAGTACAGGCACAAACGTGAACCACCATTTCTAGCTGTCATTAATCCTACAATAGGTGTGAATAACCATTTACCTAAGCAGTTGTTCTAAGAAGAAGAGGAAGTAAAGGGCAAGTCTGGTGAGGAAGAGCAGCTAGGGGTGGGCTGCTCCTGCTCTCTGGACTTGAGGTGTGCGCCTCCACCCTGCCTTCTCCTCCTGTGTGAATGAGGATTGCAGCAGCACTGTTGCCAACGTGTTCAGAGAGCCAGAAGTAGCAACAGGTTTACGGAGCTAAAAACATTTCTTACATCTGGTAAAAGCAGAGCTTAAAAATCATCCTGAATCCAGTATCTACAATAGTTCCCCACAGTTTCACAGACAAACAGTATAAAAAATGCTAATCTTAATGGGCTGGGTATAGAGCTCAGCAATATAGCACATGTCCAAACCCTGTGTTCCAGTCTCCACACTGGAAAAAAAAAAAAAAAAAAAAAAATGCTAATCCTCGAGACACTTCTAATTCATCATAATGAGTTTTTCTATATAATTTCAGTGGAGCCTTATTTTATTTACAAATCTAACCAGAATTAGCAGTGCAATATTTAAGTATTTAGAGTGGTGTTTGTGAAATAGACTTTGAGGATTTTTCCTAATGCAATAAAAATGACTTTTAGCTCAACATAAAATGACACTTAATGGTATACTTAAAGTCAACAAGAAAGATATGCATAAAATAATGAACAGCTCAAAACAAATTTTTGTTTCTAATGAGACTCTTCATAAAACAATATGGTTTGCCACCTTAAGATTATAATTAATTGTCCCTTTTATCATACGTTTTTTAAAAATCTTCAAATAAAAAAAAAAAGTTTAGAGGGCCAGCGAGATAGCTCAGCAATCTAAAGCACCTGCTTAGGCAAGCTTAGATAGGCATGCAGGACTGTGGTTCAATCCCCAGCACCACATGCCATGCCAGCCCTGCCCCTAGGACAGGCTGAGCTGGCTAAAATAAAAAAGTTTAGGGATCCTGGGAGAGCTTAGTGGAATAAGTGCTTGCCTGGGAAGTGCAAGGTCCTGAGTTCAATCCCTGATACCACCAAAAAAGAGTTTATGCACTATGGAGCACAAGATCAATCCTAGCCAGAGATTATGGAACTTAATTGCAATCCTAGCACTCTGGGAGGCTGAGGTAGGAGGATCACAGCCCAGACATGGCAACTTAGTGTCTTTGCAAGACTTTGTCTCAAAATTTTGAAAAATATAGAAAAAGGGACAGGGGTGCAGCTCAGTACAAAGACCCCGGGTTCAATCCCCAGTGGTGGGGAGAAAAAAAAAATGGTGGGAGAAGAGGAGAAAGAAAGAAAAGAAGCCGGGCGTGGTGGCTCACGCCTATAATCCCAGCACTCGGGAGGCTGAGGCAGGAGGATTGGTGTGAGTTCGAGACCAGCCTGGGCTACAAAAGTGAGCTCAAGGTCAGCCTCAACTGCATAGCGAGACCCTGTCTCAAAAAGACAAAAAAAAAAAAAAAAAAAAAAAAAAAAAAAAAAAAAAAAAAAAAAAAAAAAAAA
>PVJA010001164.1:0-120508 GCA_004027025.1 Myocastor coypus
TAACTGCTTTTATCACATTTTATAGCGATTAATTAGAATATCGATGATTAACAGATAATACCAATTCCAAGTTAAGTCTAAGATGTTTGATACTCAGAAAGACAGTGATGTTAATATCAAGTACCTATGTTATAGAGTAATAGTATCTCTAAGCTTTTCTTCTGGAGGGTTAAGAATGTAAGTTTATAGGACAAAAGTTGGAGAAAAAGAAGGGCTACAAGTATACCTAATATTTTGGCCCTTGCCCTTCAAGGTCAGTGAGGACTCAAGACATAAGAGAATCTGTGCTATAATATTCTATAACTCAGTGGTTTCCCAAGTTTTCTGTTTAAGGAGATTATGGGGCTATAGAAGAAAGGGATTGAAGATATATAGTGCGTCTATGGAGAGTCACCTAGAGAGAAAACATTCTCTCAGGCTTTCACAGAGAGCAAAGTGGTCAAGCAATGGCCTTGACTCATCCAGATGCCTGACACCGACAAGTTTTATAAAGCACTGTACATGGTTTCAAAGTAAATCCTGAGGGGATATTACTGACCTTGGGAGATACAAAAGTTCCATGTTTTGCTATACAGGTCTTGCTTTAACTTGCCCTTAACCACCCAGCAGAAAAGTTTAACCATGAGGCATAAAACATAAAGCTAGATTAGTATGCTAAATTATAAAAGGCTTAAATCAACAGCTTCCAACATTATCAGTTTTGCCAACAGCCCACTGTGATTATGGAACACTGAATTACGTATACAACTACTTTCTCTTAGTTCAATGCGAAAAAATTCTTGTACCAGTAGTGATTAGGAAAATTATCATGTCTACACCCTGTGCTGTGTATAACTACTAGGAGGACAGCAATACGCATTGTATCAAATACTGAAAATGTACTACTAACGTGTTTTGAAACTGTCCCATTGTTATTTATTATTAAAAGTACTAAAAATGTTAGAAATTAAAAAAAAAATTAAATTTGTTTTGTTAAGGTAAGAAGTCAAATCATAGCCCAGGATATGTAGAATAAAAGATTATACCAAGTACAAGAGAATGGAAGAGTAGTAAGCCAAGGAAGACCACCTTTATTTTTGGTAAGATATTCAAATGTGTAAACATGTTATTTTAGTAGGTTGGATGAATGTAGTATAAACAATTGTGTATTTTGGATAGTTGGTCTGAAGAAGACAGAGACAGAGACAGAGGATTCAGACAGAGATGAGGAGACAGAGAGACATGGAGAGACAGAGAGAGAGAGTGACAGAGAGCACGAGAGGAAAAAGGAGAGAGACAACCCCTTCTAAAGGCTCATGCTCAGATTCTTACATTCTCACATTTCTGTGAAGCCATGTAATTTCAGATTGCTCTGTATTCCTTTTTCATGTGACCTACTAACTTTATGTCTCAGGAAAAAACAATGTGAGAGTACTTCACAGGCTTTCAGAAGTTCTTTACAACTGTCTGCTTTATTAGGTAGCAGTAGGAAAACTCAACAATAATCAAGCATGGATATTTAAATGAAAGGGCATTAAAGAGCTAGTGAACTTGGCTTTCCATTAAGTATGCCGTGCAATTATCTTTTACTCATTCATTTCACACTCTGTATCCTACATTACTTAATTGCAATGAAAAGAAAAGACTGCTTGTACGTACACTAAGTGCTAAATGTATAAGTGATTGAATGACCCTGTTCTCAATTCATGAGAGAAATAAATATTGACAACAATACCAAGAAGGCATAAAGAAGATGTAGTCATCAAAAGTATACAGAACCCACTTAGTAAAACATAATTTAAGAACAGAGAGCCTAAAACTAATTTAGATAACTCCCATATTTATTCATTTTATTCTTCCTCCAATTTTTTAAATCTGTCATATGAGATTTAAATATAGGCAAAAATATTAGTGATGAACAGTCAATTACTACAACTACTTTATATGCAAGGATGGGCACCAAAGAGAAGTTAATGTACATTTTTCTAAGAGGCTGTTAATAATGAAACACAAAGCCAACCACTTATGGAAAAAAAAAAAGTTCATGTTTATTTATGTCTGAAACTAGTAACTGCATGGAAAAGAGCATAATTTATTCATTTCTTCAGAGAACCAAACACCAAAGTACTTTAAAACCTAAGATCTTTTCTTAACTAGCCATACAGATTATTATTGTTTTTGGTTCTTGTCAAAGACTAAAATCTTCATCTCTTTGATGTATAAATCATTGAAATTTTTATCATAAAATATAATATTCACAGAGGAGAAGCTGAAGGACATTTATGGTATATTCTTTTTTAATAGTCTTTAAACTTTTGCCTAGATTCTCTCTAGTTTATTAGAGACATGTATATTTGGAATAAAGTCTTTAGCAACTTGTAAAATTATTTTTTCTAAAATGTATTTTTTGGTGCTAGCATGTGAGAATGCTATAATAAACATGTCTGAATTTTATCATTGCATTTTTGTAAAAAAAATACTGATGAGACCATCAGTTTTTATATCACAGACAATGTCCATTTATGAAACACATGAAAAAGATTATTTACTTGTCATACACAAGAAAAGCTGTTTGGGACACCATAAAGATGATTTAAAAACATACCTTCAAATTCTTTGACTCTATTTCAATCTAACTTCTCTTCCTTGAATATAATTTATTGACTCACTTTTAGTGAACAGTTAGTGCAAGAAATAATACTGGGTGACTTTGGAGCCAACACAGTTTCTAACATTTCTGCCTGTTGGTCTCCCCTCTTCTCCTCCTCCCTGCCTCTTGCTCTTGTTATGGTTTGGAGACCTTAGCCATATATACATATATGTACCTGAGTCACACGAACCCAGATAGAGATATTCTGAGGCAATGTGAGTTGCTTCTCTTATGAATGACATCAATGTTCTTGCCGAAACTGTCCGTGTCTTCTACTGTATAGTGTATTAACAGATTAGGTTACCAGACCAAGAAATGTTCCTTTGCTGGCATTGAGAAAGGCCCATCCAGCTGGGCCAGAAGTAATAATAAAATTTTAAAAACAGGAAGAGGGAGGCAGAAGAGCTAGAGATGAATGGTCAAAAAGATCCAAAGTCACCAGTACTGAAGATGGAGAAAAAGGGAGAAAGAGCCAAACAAAACAATCTCTAGACATTGGAAAGGGGAGAACACTGATTTCGTACCAAACCCAGAAAGAAACGGAGTCCTGGTAGCACTGTGATTTTAGCCTGTTGATATCTATGTCAGAGTTCCAATCTATAAAACTGTAAATCTATATAAAACTGGTGTTAAGACATTAAGTTTGTGATTGTTTGTTATAGCATCAATAGAAAATTACATACACTTGAGCTTCTGAGATTAGGGAGACTTTATCATATGTTCTTTTTTTATAGGGGGAAGAGTCTACAGGGTGTTCAGGGTTTCAATTCTAGATTGTACTCGTAGTGATGAACCTGTTTACAGCCTCCCAAAGCTGGGATTACAGGTATGCACCACCATGCCCAGTCTCAACTGCCATCTCAGTGCACCCCAGAGTGTGTGGCTGGCATGGCAGGCCTAGGGGACTAAACCCCCAGCACCTTCACCTGCTGACAGGTGTTTTAATACACTGAGCTATTTAGCCTGCCCTATCATATGTTCTTCTGTAATTAAAACAGTGGCCTTACTGATGTCTCAGTTTGAGTCTACAAGAAGTTCAGACCAAATCAGTCTGGCTATTCTGTAGGATCTCTTATGCCCCGCCTAACGATGGCCCTTTCTTAATACACTTCCTCCCTTATGCCATGCTTATTTCTGTATAGTACATCAAATCCTTTTTTCATAAGAGGCTCAAAAGTAAGTACATAAGACTCACTAAAATAATAGAATTATATACTGTCTAATGACATCTGGTCAGTGAGGGGTCATACACATTACCATCTGTACCAGGTAGCCTGTGTGTTTAGCAGACCATACCTTCTAGGTTTGTATCAGTGTACTCAGTGATGTTCACACTGATGCCAAAATCAGCTACTGATTCATATTTTTGGAATGTATCTCTGGCGTTAAGCTATGCACCACTGCATATTCCATGACCTACCAGAAGTAATGAAGTAGAACGTATTCAGGGTTTCTTCCTCAAGTCCTTAAAAATATAAATAAATAAAACCTCACCTGCGATGCAGTTGTCAGCTAAGGAGGACATCAACGGAAGCAAAGAGAAGGAAGATACGCTGCACTTACTTTAGTATTTTCTAACAATATGAGAATGGGCAATTATCTCTTCTATGCAATTTACAAACAAAAAACTAGAAACGTCTCACCCAAAACATAAGAAGTATGTGTGTATGCACATACACGTACATACATGTCTACACCCAGATATACGCACACTCCTTTTTGCTTCATATTAGGTCTGCTTAAGGAAGAATATGGAGAAGAAAACTAATGAAGATTAGGTTGACATAAAAATGCGAGAGAAAAAGAAGTAAAAGGAATGAGATGATTTTTTTCAAAAGGCTAGCATGGATACATGGAGAATGATAGCTCTTCACAGTCACACCATAGCCAGAACCAAACAAGAACACTCACGATATCTGTGCCAAATCAAGTGCGCTCCAGCCCTTCTCATTTATTTATTGAGTCTAGCTGTCAGTGAAAGCCTTAGCTTTATTCTCCTGTGCCACAGAAAACAAAAACAACATCCAGGAGTGCACTCCAAAGGAAGACACGGGCACGTTCATGGCATAACTAATGCTCCTGTACCAGCCTTCCAGGATGTTCTTACTGAGGCTGTCTGAGGTGGCCTGGGATTTTCACAGTCTTCATGTTCATACGGCAGTGCCTGCCCCTTACCAACTGCTCTGAGAACTTGCAGAAGCCTGCCTTCTTCACATCTTCTGAGGTTGAGAAAGGAAGTGCCCCGAAGGCAGCCCTACTCTCCGCTTCCCAGGAAGCTGCAGCCATGGTGCAGAGTGCAGAGCAGCAGCAGTAACCTGGCACCCAGAAACCCAGCTGTTGCTCAGGGACTCTTGGGAACTTGCCTGTCCCTCTCACTGCCAGCTAGTTGAAACCATCACGTTGTGATCCATGTCTTTATAACCAAGCTTTTGCCTCCATTCTTTGATTAATTGTAGAGACCTTCCCTAAACCTCGCACCCATTTGTGGGATAGACAATCCCTGAAGTGTGCACGTCTGTCTTTCCTGGCACTTAGCACTACTGATGACTGGGGACCTTCTCCTAAACACATGTGTTACGTATGGCTACGGGAGGTGGTGACCTGGATATAAATTTGTGCTGCTGATCAGCATGTGGCCAAAATTTCCTTCTTTCTCACTATTATACTTTACACATTTAGACACCTTCTGGAGACAGCCTCCCAGTGTTTATTCCTTCTTTATCACTTTACTCATTAAAAAGTGGAAAAAGATTCCCCTCAAGAGAGGATAGAAGCAAAGTTACATTTGTCTACTACAAGCCATAAATAGGCAGAATAACAATGAGTTTAAGTGTATATCTAGAACCTTCTGTGCAGTGTCCTTTGGTATAGCAGAATTACTGGTCTCTTGGGAATGAACGAATGAGCAAGAGAAAATTTTAGGAATTGTAGGAATTACAGATTCCACCTTATATGACCTTGCATCTCTAACAGGATGGGTATTTAATGCTCATGAGCTTTAATGGCTACTAAAGTAGATTTCCTCGCCATGTAAACAAAACATGGAAACCTGTGAAGTAGTAGATTAGCAATGAGATATTTCCCTCCATTTGAGCAAGAAGCAGCCCTATAATCTTGGGTATCAAGAGGCATTCCTCATTACTCTCAGGACAGGTTCACCCATGCTCACATAAATGTTGCATATAAATTCCATTTTATATCAGTAGAGTGCTTCACAGTTTATAAAGCATTCGTGCATTAATCATATAGAATGAAGTTTCTTTCTTTTCACCCTCTTCCTATACAAGTACAGAGTATTATTTGCAGATAATGCGCTTCACTGAGCCTGCACTGAACTGTTCACGCAACAGCTGTAAATCAAGATTGACTTTTTGAACCTAACTTTGCATAATTCAAGAAGCTACTCGACATCTCCTGCCTAAGCAGCTCATGACTTACAAGAATCTGCAAAGCTAAATAACTACCCATGACTGTCTCAAAATGATTAAATAACAAAGAGGTTTTGCATTAACAAATCAGGATTGAGTCACTTACTGTCTGATTCTTCCCTGATCAAGCAGTGACAGAGAAGGTGCCATTTACAAAGAAAAATGTCATGAAGTGATTGAGTTGTGAATTTCTTTTAGTTTCTAATGATAAGAAAATGACCACAAAAGGTGGTGGTAGATGGGAGAAGTTAACACTATTAAATACTAGTCTGTTGGCAGAAAAATTTATCAGTCTTAGTGGTAGATTTAGTCTTAGCTCAGGAGAAGTAATCAACTCTGCAGTTAATGAGTACACTGCTCTTAATCATTTCATTATATATAAGACTAGGCAGTGTAAATCAGAAACATGAGAAAGTCAATATGTAGTCGCAAGGTGCTTTAACCCAGAACAGCAATAAAATATCATTACTGTGCTGAAGTTTTTACTTCTTTTCATCTGTGGGACAATTATTTGGAAAGATGGCGTCCAGTTCTTCTACCAAACAGATATTTTCCTTATCTCTTGTTTCTACTTTATTCCATAAATATGTTTTATAGTTTCAGCTATACTCTATGTTCATGAAGTCCAGGGGCTATGTTTATACACATTTTATATTTCTTTAGTGCCCAGTACAATGCTATTCTTACACAAAAATCAATTAATAATGTTTGAACCACTTGTAAATGGTGTGATATTAAGACATCCTTTTAAGACATCCAAAGACTTTTGAAGCCTAATGAATATCAATTGTGAACTTTCATTGGTTCGGACAGGGCTGAGAATGTGAGGCAAGGAACTGTGCCCATGCATAGGGAAGCCACAGATAGGCAAGGAGACACAGGGTGTAGAGTAGGTGAGGCCTAGGATGAGGACCCAAGTTGCAGATGCCAATGCGCGCACCTGTGACTTCATCCTGCAGTCTATGGTTTGTAGGGAAATCTGTGAGGACCAAGAAGAAAATCAGGCCTTTTCCTGGCCTACAACCTAGGACTCTTATGAAAACGAAAGGAAGCAGAGAGCTATTGGCAGAGATGGGAAGAAATGCTACTGGCAGCAGCAGAGGCAACTCTTCCATTGAGTACAGCACTGAAGTAACTCCCACCTCATTCTGCAGACCTCAACTCATTCTGGCTTGTTTGCTTCACTCTGTCTTCTTCATGAGAATGCATATTTTCACCAGATATTTAGTAATTCAGGCCAAAACCCATAGAGTCCCCATGATTATTCCCTTTTCCTTGTCCCTGCTCATAATCTTCAGCAAATCCTCCTCCTATACCGCGTCTCCCAGAGCTTCTTCCCACTTGCAGGGGCTTAAGCAGCCATCACCTCCTGCGTGGATTATCACAGGCCTTCAGCTTCATGTCGTTCTCCACTTGTTTCAGTCTGATGCCTGCCAGCTCCAATGATGACGTAAGCAATTAACTAGATCATAGCACTTGCTTTCTCCAAGCCTACTGGCCTCCTATGACGACTTGATATCTAATCTCAGCTACAGAAGGCCTGATCCCACCTCCTCTTCGGTCTCATCTCACAAAGCTGCAACTTCATGTTGTACTACAGGAGTCAACTTGCCTTGCCTCTCACAGGCTGATCTCATCTACACTTTCAGGTCTTGAGGAGACTCTAACTTCTGTCTAGGCCACCTCCCCTGCTGACCCAAGGCATCATACACTCTTCTCTGCAGAACTTAAGAAATTGATACCATCATAACTTATTCCATTTTCTTTACAGTTATTCCCACTAGCACTCGTGTATTTGTTAGTGGTCTTTTTTTTTACATCTCACTTTTGACCCCAATTATGTTACAGTTCTAGTCAGGTTCAGAGGAGGAAGTGTGCTCACCAATTTACCATATTGCCTAGAATAGTATTAGTCACATGCTAAGGGCTGAGTGATTATTTCTGGGATGAATGAATACCTGAGTCACAGGAAAGTCTTGTGACTTAACCTGTTTCTTAAATCACTGCTCAAGAATTTTCTGTCCAAGTGTGCTGAATATAGTTTTTATACTCTCAGACGATATTTGAGAATATGTTTGATATTTTTGCCTTAGGAAAAAAAAAAGGATATGTCACCTATACTTTTCTTGAACACATAGTTTTGAAAGTGTGGTCCTTTCTATGGGAATCTAACCTCAGGATTACAATGTAAGGAAGAAAAAGGTAATTGAAAGAATAGTGTAAAAAAATTTGTGCTGCCTTTCTGGAGAATGCAACAGTTTTCTAGCATGATATATTACTATACACATTCTTGGTAATAAGGCAAACCTTTGAAAATGTTATTTCACAATATTACATCAGTGAAGAGATCTTACTCTCTTCAGTTTTGCCAGAGGGTTTTTAAGATTTCTGCTACAGTACTTACTTGAAACATAGCCACAAGCAAGAAGTATGTGGAAATGACAACTGTATTAACTTCGCCAAGTACAGCTGAGTACCCGACACACCTGGAAGCCCTGGTCCTTAATTTTCAAAGGATGCTACCTAGAGAGATAGCTTTGGAGGAAGGATCTGATGGAGATGTAGCTGCAAGGAACTCGAACAGAATGACAAGCCAGTCATAGACTGGAAGGCTTATGGATATTAATTGTACTTTGGATCCACTGGTTCGCCCAGAGTATTAGAGATGAATGATGTAGAACTACCAAAGGTGAATGACCCACAAGAACTGGTGGCTAATTAGGACCATGAAGCTGCCTGTCCATAATTTCCAGATCCTGTAGACCTCTGTTCTCCCCACCTGTACTCTCTCACCTCTTCAGCATCTTTATCTTAGCATACAGATTCTTATTAATGAATAGGTTCAATTAAGGCCTCATATGAATTCAAAAGGCAGAAATATGAAGCTGTTATATAAAAAGTATGTGTCTGAACACAAGATTCAGGAAGGTCTTCTGCCTTACTCTATGCTTCTCTTCTTTGATGGTAAAACTCCAGGCTTTTTTTTTTTTTTTGCTTTTTTTTTTTTTTGCTTTTTGAGACAGGGTCTTGCTATGAAGTTCAGGCTGGCCTTGAGCTCACTTTTGTAGTCCAGGCTGGTCTCGAACTCACAATAATCCTCCTGCCTCAGCCTCCCAAGTGCTGGGATTATAGGTGTGCGCTACCACGCCCGGCTACTCCAGGCTTTTGGTTTAACCTGTTTCTTAAAATCACATTTCCAGTCTTTTTTTAGTCTTGCTTCATGGTGAGGTTTTGGGCCCAGGTTTTATATAAGGATAGCCTGACCCCAGAGGTTCTGTTCCATGGAGGAGAAAGTATAGACTCTGCCTCCTTGATTTCTTTTCCTAATTCAAAACACAAAAGACAGAAGTGCTAAAACATGACCTAGAGTATCATGCAGATCAAATCTGGAAGGGGATGATGTGACTGTAGATGAGGTCTCCCCTCAGCTTGGAGACATGGGCATGCATAAGAGAAGCAGTTGCTGGACTCATAGGCCTTCAGGCTGCTCTGCTGAGGGACAAAGCATATTAAACAGTAGCAGACCCCCATTGTAATAAGGTACATACTGAAAGACAGATGAAGAGCTGGGTGTCTGTCATCCTAGAACTTTAGGTGCCAATGCAGGAGGATCTCCACAAGTTTGAGGCCAGGCTGGGCTACACAGTAAGTCCAGGCCAGCTTGAACCATGTAGTGATACCTTGTCACAAGATATAGAAAAAGGAAAGAAAGAAGGAAGTGAGAAAGGAAGGGACACAGGGAGGGAGAGAAGAAAGAAAGAAGGAAGGAAGGAAAGAAAGAAAGAAAGAAAGAAAGAAAGAAAGAAAGAAAGAAAGAAAGAAAGAAAGAAAGGAAGGAAAGAAGGAAGGAAGGAAGGAAGGAAGGAAGGAAGGAAGGCCAGAGTATTAAACCCCAGGAGGAACTCATAGATCTATTAGTGGTGAAAGTCTCTGTTGAACAACTCCATTCACTCTAAAGTAGATGTTTCATAATGCTTATTTTTGACCATGGCATGGTCTGCTCTCCTATAACCATTGCTAAGAACACAAGTCAGAATTGGGAGTTGGTGTTCAGGCCTGCTACAGCTTCCCAATCAGTCCAGCTGGGCACACACTGCCAAGTCTCATGCATGGAGGGAAAACCGCTTTACACACTGAACCATGCCTTGGTAAACATCCATGCTCTCCTGGTGACTTGGCCTCTACTGACCCTCCCTCAGTGGACCTCTACTTCATGCCAAGCATGCTAGTACAGACACACACAAAGCCCCCACAGCTTGCTATGGACACCAAGAAACAACTCTGAAGGTCTCCTGCACCCTCTGGAGCATGCTCAGTGGCCCAGCCTAGCAGCGCTCACTCTCCCAGTGCCCCAGGGCCTTTGCTCCTCCCGTTCCTGTTCTTCACACCCGACCATGCCTCACTCCATGTTCATCTCTTTCCACTATGCAATCAGCTCAGCAATTCTCAGGTTCAGAATTACTGTCTATGTACTTAACTATTAGGAACATGGCACAGCCACTTAACAGGACTTACCATACTTAAATATCAGTCCAGGTTGGGAACATAAGACTCACTACACACATTAAGGGTAGTAATCTGTGGACAGCAATGGGCACTATGCTAGCCCTGGAAATGTGGATCAAACACAGTGCCTTTTGGCTGGGGAATTTATTGTGGTTGGGCATACAGGTGTTTCCTGCTAAAAGCGTGACAGTTCAGTGAGGCATGAAATAGCAGAAGCTGAGCTGAGGGCTGGTGGAATGAAGGTTCTATGACCGTATCCTAATCCAGAATACACAGGATGCACATTTTTTTCACTGAAAATAGGCCTTCCATAAACATTTTCTCTAAATGAAACAAAAAGAAATCCAAAGTGGGGCGCCAAAGAGATAGCTCAGTAGAATAGTGCTTGCCTGGCAAGTTCAAAGTCCTAAGTTCAATTTATGCTACTGCAAAAGAAAAAAAGAAAAAAAGAAAGAAAGAAAGAAAGAAAGAAAGAAAGAAAGAAAGAAAGAAAGAAAGAAAGAAAGAAAGAAAGAAAGAAATCAAGCTAATCCATCTACATATGGCAATTATTGGAACTGATTTGAATAAGGAAAGCATTGATGAAGTTTTTGAATAAAAAATAAACTTAATTTTTTTCAGTGGTGATCTAAAAGGAAGAATACTTTAAAAATACAATATGCAGTTTCCACTAGAAGCTTAACTTGAATAAAGTATGACAGAATGAAGATATGGGTACTAGAGCATTTTATATATAAGTAATTTTTTTGAATCTATAAAGAAGTCTGAATATACCACCTTGTAACTGCCCAATAGTTGCAGAAACTTCCCTTTCTCCTATTCTTGAGAGACAAAATACCTGCAGTCCAAAATTAAACAATGAAAAGGCTATTTAGCTTAGAGGCTGTGGACGTTTCAGTCCCTAATTAGCTGGCTTCCAGGCAGAGTAGCATGGCACAGGGGCAACAGTTCAAGGCCATGGGGGGGCAGCAAGAGCGCAAGTGGGGAGAGCAAGCCTGCTTTCCTCCCTTACATTACAAGCAGGTCGCCAGCCCTGGGATCAGTGCCCTCCTTTAGCGCAGCCTCAGGATGGTTACAAAGCAAGGACTCTGGCTCCCTGATGAGTGGCTCAAACTCTTGAACTTCTCAAGTTGACATAATGAATCAACCATTCCACTTATATGGTCTTCCAGGCCAGTTCACTCATGACTTCATCAGTGACAGGCAAGGATTTCATTTGCTTTTTGCTTACCCCTGGAAATCTATGGTTACATTGTCTGATCTTCTAAGCAGAAAATAGAGAAGATGCCCAAAAGTGATTTCCAGGGATAATTCAGAGCAGTGATTTTCCACTGGTTATATAAGAATAATCACCTTGCAGTGCTAGACCCTGAAACATTTAGCAGTTATGGATTCCTGGAATCCACTCCCAGAGGTTTAAAATTTAATTCACTTAAAATGACATCTTGATGCTGTGATGTTAAATATTTCAAGAACTTCAAGATTTCACCAACTTTGTCTAAACAGTTCTTCTGATTGAGCCCAAAGCCTTTGTACTAAGTTGTATCCACACCTTTTATTTATTATTTTGAGACAGGCCTCCCCAAGCCACTAGGTTGCCCAGGCTAGGCTTCAATTTGTGATCTTCCTGCTTCTGTCTCCCAGTGGTATCATCACTCTCAACTTGGCCAGGTTTCTGAAACCACAAAAGTACTGACAATTTGCAAAATGCCATGTGTATTGGTCTTATAGTATTGGTCTTATATCTTGTATGTAGATATCTCCCCACAAAGCCTCAAGCGCTCATGCTTTGCAAAGGTGGCTGGATCTAGAGCATGTGATGCTGAAATCACTGATCAGCCTACTGATCTGCTTGGCATAGCTAGATATGGGTGGCTCCACTCAAAAAGTCAGTAGCCTGGGTGGGATAAGTGGGGAGGTAGGCTTCTGCTTGCTGCTTTGCTGCCTTCTCCCTGCCTGCCCTGCCATGGACTGTTCCTCCTCGGTTTTGCTGCTCTGTCATCCCACCCTGCCTTGCAGCTGGCTGACTATGGACAACCTCTGTGAACTGTGAGCTGAAATAAACCTTTCTTCCTTTAATATTGGTTGCTGGGTATTTTGCCCTAGCAACAAGATTAACAGCTAACACAACTGGCCAGCTTTCTTGTTGTTGGGACAAAATACCCAGTATCTCCTCCAGTTCAATTTAGCTCAGTAGTTTTAGGGATTCAGGGCATGGACAGCTGGTGCCCAGGGAGAAAGATCATGGTGTGAGGAGGATGGGGAGCAAAGCTACTTAATTCTTGGTAGCTGAGAAACAGTATGGGAATGACCCTAGATCAGAAGGGACCAGGGACCAGATATAGCACCCAAGGTCACATCTCCATAGCCCACACAGACAGAGGCCAAAAGGAGCTTTATGAGTCCCCTGGGCAGCTATCGGCCTGCTCCAGTTGGCCATCTGGATGAACCGTCCGACCCAATCAGGCAGTTCCAATATAAAGTACAAAAAGTCAAAACACAAAGAAGTGAGATTTTGTACACAGTGGCACAAAGACTGTCCTAGGGCTCCTGGAATGTCACAATTCCTTGCATCATTTGGAGAGTATATATTGACAACACTATGATGCAGACAACCAGTGAAATTTCCTTTTGTGAGCCTTCATCCCTAAGGTAGGCCAAGTGACTTCTGCTGTGTTTTCATTTATAGGAAAATAATGAATAAACCTCTCTAGGACAGCATAACCTCAATTCAGCAGCCATCATAATTCATCTCCCACTAACTTTGAATAAAATACAGTTATTTCAAAACATTCATTCTATCAGCAATAGAAGGATCAATTGAACTTAAAATAAAGCTTTCTAGGTATTTCATGTGAAATATATGTGGAATCCAAAAAAAAAAAACCAAAAAAAAAAAACCACGTCATAAAAGTATAGTGGAGATGGTGGTTACAGTGGTGCAGGAGGTGGAGGGTAGAGGGGCACCACTTGTAATATGTATAAGGTTATAGTTAGCCAGGAAGATGAAGTTCTAATGTCCTATGGTAGAGTTAAGCAACTCTGGATAGGAATAATGCATTGTGAATTTCTAAATAGCTCAAACAATTTCAAACATTCTCACTGCAAAGAAATGATAGTTATTTAAGGTAAAAGACATGCTAATTAGCTAAGCTGTTCACTCCAAACTGCATACATACATCAAAATAACACTTTGTATCCATCATATATACAATTGTTATGTGCCAATTAAAAATATAATAAAACTAAAAAGGAAAGATCTAGAAGCCTGTTAGAAAGGCTCCCATGTGACACCTCAAAGTAGAATGGTAACAGAAGTTTTTACATGAAAAGCTTTGACACAGACATGCAACAGATGGAAACCCTTTGCATATTTTGCTAAAAGGAAAACTGAATCTGACATTATAAATCCATAGACACAACAGTATAAATGTATTGTAACATTATCTTTGGCCCCAAAATTTCAAATTTCACAGACAATGCAATGGGATTCCTATTTAAAAAGTTAAAAGAGTATAAATGTCTATGTAGCGAAACACATAACAAGAAATAAAATTTCAAGAATGCGCATTTGGTCGTTATTAGTGCAAGACTACAGGACCTGGGGTTTCAGGGCCCTGTCAAGAGCTCGTTCGATCATTCAGCTACCCAACTCAATGAAGGAGAACTTCACTGAGCACATACCGAATGAGGATCAGCTGGTCACAGAAGAGCTGGCGCTAAAGGAACTTAGTTTTACTTCTGTATCTAGCACAGAAACTTATGTATTCAACATGATACATGTTATACATTGAGCACACTGAATACCATTTTGAAGTTCTGTCATCAAGCTAGGCACATATATGTCGTAATATACGTGTAAATATAAATAAATTAGTAATTAAATACAATAAATGAGGACCTGGACTAACCTGACTCTGAGGGAATACTTCAATACCATGATGAAGAAAACTCATAGATTATATTTTAGTTACTATCAGTCTTGAGGAGAAAAAACACAGTAACTTGGAAAGTCTATGTGAATAATATGCATATAAGTGGTGTTTTAATCATTACCACATCACACATGCTCAGAGAAAGCTGCAAGAAGGATTCCCGCCCAATGAAACACTTAGGGGACTGATCATCCCAGCTGACATTTATCCAGGTTGACAGGGGAAGGCACTACCACCAAGAGCTCTTCAGCATAATTAGTGGTAATGCCATCTTTAAAATGGAAATCAGAACTTAGACTAACAGCACTCTTTTAGGTCGAATGCATCACTCAGAAGAGCAGTTTGCACATTTCTCCTCTCCAGCACAAGTAAAATATTTCATTTTATCCAGGAACCTGCTGGGAGAAGTATCCTATTCTCAGGGATATTCTGTTGATGACAGTATTATGGCCACGGAATATATCAACTAAAGCACCACACAACATGCCATATAATTTATGTTCGTTGGCATAATTTGTTGGTAAATATTCATTTATTTTAAAGTATTGTGAAGAAGAAAACTGCTGATGCACTGAAACATGTTCTTATTCTTTCTTGGCCTTCACAATGACTAGTACTTGTGATTCTTTTGCTTATCACACACAAAAAGAGACTCATTAAGATTAAGTTAGATAAGTGAGATACTCTTTCTTTTTTATTGGATACAGGGCCTCACTACACGGCTCAAAAACAGTGATTCTCCTGTCTCAGCCACCCCAGGTCTGGGATAATAGGCATGTGCCACCACACCTAGTTTTGGGGCCAGCATGGTCCTGGGGTTTTAGGGCTGGCACATGTGGTACCAAGGATCAAACCTGGGTCCTTATGTTTGGTAGGCAGGTGCTTAGCTGCCAGGCTATTACCCCAGCTGTAGATATTATTATTATAATTATTTTCATGTATTATGAGCATATAGACAGTGCTTATCTATTTCTCTCCAATTCTACTTATATCAAAAAAGCAGCACATTTAGTGCTGACTCAGAGACAAAGGATTTTAAATCGTGAATAACTTAAATGAATCAGAATTTGGTTTTATTTATTATCTTCATCCCCATTCATTTAAATATTTTTATGCTTTTTCATAGTGAGGTGAAGTCTAACACTTAATACTGTTCCTTCAGAGTCCAGAGACATCAGAGCAAAAAGCAAAGTCATGAATGCAACCCCATAACTAAATGCACCTTCAATTTGCTTGTGTTCTGGCAGTGTGATAAGGAATTTTATAGAATTTTTTTTGTGTTTCTTCTTGCACAGAATTATAGGTGCATTACTGAGGTTAACACTTGTTAAAATTAATTTTTAGGCAACTAAAAATCATAACTTTCCCCACCTCTGGTGCACACTGAGATGGGTGTGGTGGCGTGTGCCTGTAGACTCAGCGTTTAGGAGGCTGAAAGGAGGAGGAGAATCACTCTGAGTTCAATCAAAGAAGTGAGACCCTGTAGACATGGTACTAAATACATGAAAAAATCATAATTGTATTAAAAATTAAAAATAAGTTTAAAAGCACAAGTAAATATTAAATCTACTTTCTCAGCCTTGTAATTATAGAATTTGTTGGTAAACAAATATTAAAATTCAAACCTGGTTGGTTGCATTGTAATTTTTGTTGGTTACCTACAAATTCTATTTTGAAAGTTTATTTTCATAAATAAAATAAGTTTTATTCAGGTTAAAGGTTTCTTACTACAAATATTAACATCATGTAGAAAGGTTGTATCACACTTATTTTCATTGAGGTATATTGTGTTTATTTAAGGGTTAAAAGTTTCTCACAATAAATATTAACACAATGTAGAAATATTTTATAATTTTCCAACTGACTGGGAATCCTTGACAACCAAATGCTAAACTTAAATTGTAGCATAATTCATTAGAAAATATGTACTAGCTCTGTCACGATTTACAACAAATATACTGGAAGAGTTTTAAAAATTAATATTAAACCGATATGCTTGGCTTAATTAGCTTTCTTCTTCATTTACAAAACATATCTGTCTGGTTTATGAACTTAGTCTCCAGTCCCCTCTCCTGCAAACCTGCTTAATTAAAGCTGAACAGCTGTGTATGCTTTTGAAACAGCAGAATGGTTTTCTCTCTTGAAATGCTTAATCCTCTCTTTAAAAATGATCCTCCTGAATGTATATTTAAAAGGCAAAGGACAAGCGATAATCTCCCAACAGAAAAGTACTGGCAGCTTTGAGTGTCGATGCAGTATTCAGAGGGTATAGTTATCAATGCCCAAGTCACCAGGAAACTGAAGGCCCCATTGGGCAGTAGCAGGTCTTTATTCTTGAAAAAACAAATATGTAAAGTGATAGATACATGAAACAACACGTTAATAAATAAAATCAAACAAAGGCTAGAGACCATTGTACATCACAGTATTTCATATTTTGTAGGGTTCTTCAGGCATGCGTACACATACCCAGCACCCTGAGAGCCTGACAATTGCAGGCTGGCCAGCTGCTTTCATCAGAGACCTGTAAAGTTTGTTTTGCCGATTTGCTGTTGCACACGCAAATGGTTATTTATTACATAATGATATAACTACTATAAAATTTAAAAATGACAAGTGTCAAGAGGCAGATGGGTAGGATGGATTTTCAAACAGCGCATGTTTCCTAGTGAATTTAAAGAATAATAAATAATTGATCATGGAATCAATAACTACTGCAGAACTTCATGCTACCCCATCTCCACCGTTCTCCTCTCGCAGGCTTCTCTCCTGCAGCTCCTACTTGGCCATTGTGCAGGGACAACGCATGTACTCTGAGGTCCTTCTGATCATGAGTTCTCTACTTAGCTTCCGTTCTCTCCCTGTGCTGTCTGTGGTACAGGCTCACTTGATGTGTTCTGAACGCGCACACTGATGCAAGAGCAAACGCAACTGCTTTACAAGAGAATTCTAAAAACTTTTCTGAAAAAGTGGACCATTGCTCAAAATATTTACTTACCATCCAATTGGGGAGATTTATATGCCAGATCGATCGATGTCACACTTAGCCATGCGCCCTGCTAAGGTGAGCACATGTGGATGGAAATCATGCATGCCGCTCTGAAGAAGTCCAGAGATCTGGCCTGTAGCTCCACCCTTCCCCTCATTGCCCCTGAGACAATTAAGAGGGAAGGAAATATGGAACAGAGCCCCCCTGTCACTGATAATGAACACACAACAGGATGAGGAGGGACAAGTCTGTGTTAAGTCTAAATCACTGAGATGGAGCAGTTTGCTTTCACAGAGAACGTTAGCTTAAACTGAGCGGCATCAGGCTTATTAAGCCTTTTCAAGAATAAGTGCGCACATCCTCATGGCCTTTGCTATGCAGGGACAACCCCAGCAGCACTGCTGCTGCTGGAGAGAGGAAGGGAAACAGATGGCTGAGACTCATGTTCTTTACCACTTGCCTTCCTTAACCTTCAGCAACATGAAAAGCTAATGTTGAGCAAATTAGAGAGTTTACATTTTTAAAGATAAGGACTTGGGATTGATACTAATTGGGCTAAGTTGAAATATTTCCAAAATAAATAGAATCATTTCACAGAGTGATAGTCAGGATTAAAGTGTATAAATATTGCACATAGCTTTCTGTAGTCATTAAGTTTGACAAATGCAGTACTTACTGAGCACAGCCTTAACCTACTAGATTTCTTAAGGAAGGGTCCTGCTAGAGGCTGGGCTCCAAAGATGAGGTGTGTCCCTGGTCTCAGGAGCCCCCAGGGAGAAAGATGGATGTGTGTTTGGCTCTAATACAGTTAGACACACTTGATACTTCTGGGAATCAATAAAATACTATGGAAGCAAAGCAGACAACAATCACTTGTGTAAGGATAAGGGACAGAGAATCGTGGTAGACCTGTGGGGGGTGGAGGACCATCTCTAGGTGGGACAGATATGGGCATACGTAGACAAGACACATGCGGGCACTGTGAAATCTTGAACAGTTTAGCTCCAGTACCTGAGCCTACCTGTGCAGGTTGGTTTTCAGGAGAGATGAACATGAGAAAAAGATAAAGGGAACACCTGTCTACTGGGAACAGTGTGTACAATGGGGGCACCAAAGGGAGCCAACCCTCAGTGCAAGTTTTATAATGCAATTCCTAAGTTGAAATTTGTTTTACATCTATTTTTTACAGAAATGTGAAGTGAAATGTGCACATAATATATATATATATATATATATATATATATATATATATATATATATATACATATTCCAACATAAGAGAAAGAGATGAGAGATGAAAGAAATGTTTAGGGTATACCTCAATGATAAAAGATATACAGAGAAAAATCTCCCTCATATGGCTAGTCCTGTTTCCTCTAGAGGCAAAATTTGCTTGTGTACTATGGTAGTATCTTTTTACTAGTTTAAATGGCAAAATTTAAACTCTAGAACACTTAGAAAAAAGATTGGGTAAAATAGAAAGGTGGCCAGGACCTTACACAATATGTTGACTAATTGTACAAGGTTTTGTTCTGTTCTTAATTGTTCCCAAGTATTCAATTTTATGGATGTGTCATAACGTCTGCTACAGCTTGTGTCCAGGTGCTCCCCCAAAGCCTTATACAGTCATGGGTAGCTTTTAGAGTTTATGATGAATTCATGACCCAATGTTGGGATTATGGGTGTGAATGCTACACCCACCCTGGGGCAGAGCCTGAATACTATATATGAAGAGAGAGAGAGAGAGAGAGAGAGGGAGAGAGAGAGGCTTTTACTCTGCTCCGCTGCCCCCGCAGCAACTGCTCCTCCCTTCGCTCTTGCTGTCTTCCACCGCCAGGAAGTTTGCTTCCTTCTGCCATGTGCTACTCTGCCTTGGGGCCACCTGAGTATGGACTGAAACCTCCACAAATTGTGAGCTAAACAAAGCTTTTCTTCTTTAATCTTAAGTGTCAGGTATTTTGCCCCAGCAACAAGAGAAAAGTAACCAAGGCTATGTCCGTAAGTGTGTTGGTACACTTTTGGGAGGATCTAGTCTTTATTTAAATGTTTTGCTATTACAAACAAAGCTGTAATTAACTCTATTTTACATGATTCTTTGCACTTGTGTGCAAGTATATTTAAGATACAATTCATGAGCACAGAATTGAGGGGTAGGATTGGTCAGGGAATACAAAAGAAATCAAAACAAAAAGAACAAGACAAAGGGAAGGTTGTGGCTTATAAAATCAGTGATATCTGAAAACTGCAAGAAACTAGACTCAGAATGGCTAGAACACAGTGGGAACAAATGTCGCTGGAAAGGCACATCGAGGCCAGATCATGAAGGAGGAGACTTGCTGTGCTCCAGGATGCTGGAGGCATGATGAGGTCCAGATTTCAAAGATTTTCTTGCTGAAGTGTGAAGGCTGAATTCACAAGGATAAGAAGGGGTCATCACTGAATCCCATCAAGCAACAATCATGACCCGTGAAGGAACTGAAGGACTCGTAACCTGTTGTACTGGTTACCAAGAGAAAGTCCTCCCAGACTTGGCTCTCACACTGTCTTCTTTTGGTAGCTCTCCAAGCCTGTGTCTAAATTGCCTTGGAAAAAGGTGCTTGTTTCCGGGAATGACCCTGCTGTGGAATCTACCCCTCTAATCTGGAGCAAGGGCACCTCCTTCCTGATGCTCCTCCCACAAAAGTTTCCAGAGTTCTGCTGCCCTTTTCCTACATAATAAGTAACAGAAATCTTAAGATCTGATAGAGATGTTTGAAGTCAGTCAGAGCAAAGGTCCTCAAATAAATTGTGAACTGCTTTCCATGTTTTAAAGCTTTGAAAGTTTTAAGCTTTGAGCTCAAAGAGAGACAGAGTTTAGAAAGAAAATAAGAGTGAATTGCTAAAATAATTGAGTTGCAAGTGGTGGTCAAGATCTAGTACTTCACATTAAGGTACCCAAAGAGGGCAAGAAGACCTGCTGCTGTTGCATGAGTTCTACTTCCAGACATCCCAAACACGAGTCCTGCACTGAGCGTTTCAATTTAAGCAGTCAGGCAGCAGTCATGAACTTGAAGGAGACTGAGATCTGGGTCCTGATCTACCCTCTGAAAAGTCACATCGTCTCACACTGGGTCAGAACATGGTCTAACATGCCAGACCACTCAGGTTCACACAGTTAGTAAGGACACAACATCACAGCAAACTTCCAAATTTCAGTGTGCTGAGATTTAGAGGGTCTCTTAAAAAACACTGCTGAGCTCCCACTGAGAGAGGGGTGGAGGGAGAGAAGAGAAAAGGAGCTACGAGGTGATGCAGATACTTCAGACTGAAAATTAAACTTAACAAAGTATAACAAAACACCACTCCCATTCGCAGCATATAAAGCTGCCTAGAACAGGTCTGTAGACAGTCTTCTACCCTAACGTATTCTTAGATTATCTTTTAAATATTGAGAAAGCCATGTTATAAAATTTAGAGGAAACTTCATTTCCATATATTTGTAAAATCCAATAGAGTATCATCTCACTAATAATTATAAAATCAATAGACAAGGGGCTGTAAAATAATCATGTTAAGTATTTTAAATTTTAATGTCTATTTTATGGATCTGAAACTAGTAACAGTAAGATTAAGTGACATTGAAGTGTTTCAAAAATCTTACTTCCTTCAATAATCTGAGTATTAATAAAATTAAAAGGCAAAGCACAAACTGCAAATAGCATATTTAATCCATTAGAACTGATAGAAACATTATCATTTTAAAATTCTGACATAGTTCTTACAGAAAGAAATAAAATGTTAATAAATATACACAACATTCCTTCTTACAGCCAGTGAAAGTAATTCAAATTCAAATGACAAGAAACAGTTTGAACTTTCATATTAGCAAAGATTAAAATGAATTTAATAATTATTGCTGATTTAATGCACATAGAAATTTTTATACATTGCAAGGGGAAATTTCATTATCATAACTTTCTTGATTTCCATCCAGTTTATTGCTAAAGGTATTGCAAGTTTTAATAATAAAAAACATTACTTTTTGGGTCATGCGTGGGTACTTGTGCTCTGCAATATTATAAAGTTAGGAGTCATTTCAATTTTCGTCACACAGTAAGCATTCTCTTGATTTTAATGATAGTTGTATTAGATTTAGAATTCAAACTTAATTTACATAATCCCAAAAGACATCTCCAGAAATCGATTAAAGGTCACCTTACTTTCTCATACATATACCAAAATCTAATCAGTTCATTCCCTTCCTCTTCTATTATCATATTCCATGCCTTTGTAAATCTTACTGCTTATTATACTTTCATTTCAAATAGGAAATCTTTCAGGTTTGGCTTTGCATCCTCCTACTAAACTCCATCCCACTATGTATTACTTGCTCCTCTTCATGTTAGAGTAAAAGATTAAATAGTCATTTACTTCTTGATGTATGTAAAATTGAAATCCAGACTCCAGAAATGTGCTTTAGAAGTACCAACACAGCTAGAGGGGAGGCAGTGAGGGACTCCGCACTTGCCACTGCCTGCTCAAGGCGGCATATTAAAATCAGGACTCACATAATGGTCAGGGAGCAGAATTTATCAGTGCAGTAACAAAATAGAAAATCTTCATGGTCCCCAGGTGCCCATTTCAAGAGCCTGAAGTTAATGACATGCCATTCACGACACGAAAAATATAAAAGTTTCATCACACAATTTACTCTTCTGAAAGAAAATATCAACTGTCAACAGCCTAATAGTAAAAAACAATCAATTTCACTCAAAGTCTCATTTAAGTCACAACTACCCAGAAAAGCATGTGCAAAATCTTAATCATTCTACTGGTGAAACCCATCTGGACTCCCATGTAGCGTCACTTTACATAAAAACTGGAGATATTTTTAAGAATAAGTGTTAAAATATTTCTGAAAATAAACATTTTCCAATTATACAAAACAATAAATGTAAACTTTAGCTTAATAATCAACATTTAGAATATAAGAATTACCATTTATGACTATGACTATTAAATATCTAAGTATTCCTCCCAATAGTTAGATGCTATTTAAAGATGTATAATAATGAATGAATTCAGGAAATAAATTATTTATTTAAAATATATATATTCCCAAGCTTATTAACTGCTTTTCTGTCCTATTTTTTGGTTCAGCAAAGCAGACTGAATTAATGCAATAGCCCAAAGATTACTGCATTATAATGCTGGGCTTTGAAAATCGGCTGTAAGTAGCATAAGATAACATTCTAAAATAATTGTCCCAACTGCAAATCTACTTCTTTTACAATGAAAAAAACTAACTGGACATTGAACTTTATTATTTTCTTTTATGAGCATGTGGATACTCTCAAGCTGAGGTACTCTTTTGTGTTCTTGTAGTATAACATCTCAGGACAAGTACCTTCTAGGTCTAGATATACCCATTTGTCTCTAAGCAGTTCACAGAGATCTCACTACAAGCAGCAGCTCAATATGTTCTCTTTCACTGTCCTCTGCATCAACCAAAAATAACTAATGAATTCATGGTTAGGCTAATTTTGCTTTTTTTATACATATAAGCTACTACAGAAGCTTAAAAATAATGTTTCTATTTCCCATTGATTTCAAATTAAAGAAATGAAAATAAGCAACAAAAGCCACACAAGCTAACAGTCTGCAAACTATAACACAGAGACCAGATTTAGTTTTGCACTTGATTTTTGTAAATAAAGTTTTATTGAAAATTAATTTCATCCATTTTTCTTTTATGTCATCACTGTATCAGAGTTCAGGAGATTTTTCATGACAGTATGCTCATAAAGTCAAAGCTATTTACTATCTACTATCTGGCCTTCTATAGAAAGGCCCATGCTGCAGCAACAAGAAACCCACTTCAGAAACAACAGGAAGCAAAGTTTCCTTCAATAAATAATAATATGTAGGGGGAAGAAGACCATGTTATATGGTAGACTGCAAATGAGCAGCTGTATGTAAAGTTTTAATAGTGCTTGTCACCCATTTGTCTATTTTTCACTTCGTTGCATATAGCTTTGGGTTCATAGTTATTAAAATCATTGTCAAGATCAAATTCATAAGTTTGGTCCACTTTTTTTCTTCCAAGAGTTTTACATGTTCAGGTCATATTTTTCATTGTAATCCATTTTTATTTGGTCTAAATGCATGACATGAGATACAATTCTAATTTCAAGTCTAGAGATGTAGCTGAATGGTAAAACACTTCTCTATTGTACATCAGGCCATAGGTTTGAGCCCCAGGAATACAAAAACTTAGATAGATAGATAGATAGATAGATAGATAGATAGACAGACAGACAGACAGACAGATAGATACAGAGAGAGAGAGAGAGAGAGAGAGAGATTGGATTTCAATGTGGAGATCCCATTCTCTCAATATCATTTATCAAAGAGACTGTCCCTTATGCATTCCTAATAACCTTGCCAAAGATTAGTTGACTAAATGTGTGCTAATTATTGGATACTATGGATTCTTTATTATGCTCCATTGGTCAATCATACTATTTTAAAAGGCAAAAGATTTATACGATCTGAAGAGAAACCAGAGTGTTCAATCATACTATTTTAATCACTTGAGTATTCTAATGTACTTCAAACTTGGGAAATATGATGATTCTAGCTTTATTCTCATTTCTCAGGATTTGTTGTGTACAGAACTATAATTTAAGTTCATGGCAACACAAATGGTGCTAACAATATGAAAGGGCGAGGTTTCTAAAATTGAAAAAAATGAATGAATGAGTATTCCCCCCCAATCCATATTGAACACAGTAAAAGACTCCCCCAGTAGCTATGTGAAAACACAGACAGTACTGACGCTTGCAAGTACCATGTGTTTCCGTATACATACATACGTATCTGTTATGCTAGCTACCTTCCTCTTGTTGCGAGATAGAATACCTGACATCCAGAACTAAGGAAGGAAAGATTTATTTAGCTCAGTTTGTAGTGGTTTCAGTCCATAATCAGCTGATTCTAAGGCAGGGTAGCATGGCAGAGAGGAAACAATTCAGGGTGGCAGAGGACAGCAAAAGGTACAAGAGTGGGGGTGGGAGGGAGCATCCTGCATGCTACCTGCTCTAAGGTGGGTGTAGCATATACATCATCTCAGTGTCCTACTATTACACAGGCTGAGGATGCAAACAAAATTGGGACCCTGAGCCTCTGCTCAGTCTCTTAGTTAAATTTTGGAATTTTAAAAATTAACACAATGAGTCAACTATTACAATATCCTAGGGCATGTTTTCTATACCCTAGGATTTAGAAATGCTAAGTTATTTAGTTAAGGCTTAAACTGTTGAAGTTGACACAGTGAATCAAACCTTACACCTATGATAAAATTTAAACTATAAGTTAGGCACAGTAGATATCAGCAATAAGTAGTAATGAATTACAATAGTATTCTATAATAAAAATACACAAATACAGCATTTTTATTCCTTTCTTCCTGTTTCGCTTCTTTTTCTCTAAAATTATTATACTTTTACTTCAGGGAAGTAGCTTATGATTCTCTTTGACATATCCCAATGGCTAGCATCATTATTCTCAAAGTTTTCCACAATTTGTATGTCAAAAAGGGTTAATTGAACACAAATATTATGATACCGAGATAGTTACTGTGCTCATTTTTGTATTCTTAACAATAAGCAAGTTGTACAATCAACATAAGTATTCATCAGTAGAAGAGTAGGTAAAGAGATGTCCTGTACGTATACACTGGACTGTTATTTAGCCTTTAGGAAAAGGAAAATTCCGCAAGTATGCAACAATACGGATAACCTTGAGGATATGATAGCAAACAAATTTAACTAGTCATAGAAGGACAAATATTTCACTATTCAGTTTATATGAACTACAAAAGATAGCCAAACTCATTAAAACAAGAATTAGAATGGCAGAACCAGTTTCAGGGGAGGGAGGGAAGTGGGGAGTTGATAATCAAACGATAAAAATCTATGATATGCAAAATGACTAAGTCCTACAGATCCACTACATCATTCTGATCAACAAGTTGCACTGTATCTTTAACCTGTTAAGAGGGTAGATTTCATATAAACTATACTCACCAAAATAAAATAAAAATTAATTTTGTTTTTTAAAAAATGTTTTTGTTTTATTCCAGCTGTGGGATTTATAAAATATGAAGCCATATACTAGGCTAACAGGACAATAAAATTATTTTAGTGACAACACAAAATATTTGCTAATGCAAAATGCCAAGCGATTCTGTTACACTCTGGTGAAACACAATGGAAATATAATAAATAATAATAAAGTCTAAACTTAAGTAATGTTTCAAATTTAAGATAGAATCGTTCAGTCTGCTGCATCATCATTCATTCTCCTTAAGATGAGAAAACTATCATACACAAAAATACTAATAAAATTTAAAAACATACACAGCTAACTAAATTAATGCATTCATCATATCTACTCATTGCAATATATTTTTCCTGTAAGCAATTTCAAAAAAGAAGCAGTAGCCAATGTGAAGTTTTAGCAAAGTTAACTGAAACTGTACAAAAGAGAATTGTCTGTTCTTTCATTATTAAGTAATTATTTTTTTCATTATTAAGTAACTATTGAGGCTGAAAAAGCCTAAATTTTGTTTTGGAAAAGATATATTAGAAGATGATCTTTTAAGCTTCCTCCTGTGATAATTATTTGTCTTTTCAAAATATGTGACAGACGTATTACTATCAGCATTAAAAACGAAAATCAGTATTTTAATAGTTCAAAACAGTGTACAAAATTAGTGTCTCTCTTCTTTTTCATTTATTTATTTGGTTATGGGTCTTGCTACAACAGGCGGCATGACATGTGGTACCAAGGATCAAGCCTGGGTCTTTGAGCTTGCCATTCAGGTGCTTATAACACTAAGCTGTCTCCCTAACCCTATGATCCTTGGAGTTCACAACCTGTGAAAGGTATATTAGTAAAAAAAGTTCCTGAGCCAGCGGTAAAGAAGGCCAATACAGTATTACACTAGCTATCTCCAGGTGCAATGTGCTTTTACCTAGGAAACATCAGATTCCAAAGGAGCTCTCCACAGCATCTTTCTACACCTTGAGGAGAAGTGGGGGCTGACCACAGAACTCAGGTGTCAAGCTCCCATGCCAGTCCAAGAGAAGAAAAAGAGCTCAGTGAAAAGCAGAAAGCCTCAGGCACTGCTAATGATCTTTCCCAATGAGACTCCTTGCTGAGGATCAAGCTAGGTCATGCCATCTTGCTGGGCTCCCCACTGGGGTGATTTTTCTAATTAAGTCCCTCTGCTTCCTACCTGAAGCATCTCCATTGGTTCACTCATGAACTGCTTAGAAAGGACATGATGATTTGAATATCGCTCCACTAATAATGTGTTTAATAAGAGTATTGAACAATGAGCACATTGTTCAATACTCATCTTCATTTTCCTTTAAATTTCTATGAATGCTTTCTCTAGATTATATATCACTGCTTTTTGCTAATATATTCATAGTATCTTTGTGTATATTATTTCCAGGACTATTGGATTTAATATATAATTCCAGAATTTGTTATGTTTTCAAATACCTACCTCATATGGGAATACACAACTATAGTGGGGTAAAATATCTAGCTTAGTAAAACATACACACAGGGAAATACAAGTCTTAAAGTTTTATCTCAGGAATATTAATGCAATAGTTAAGGAAAAATCTACTGTTAAAATACTTTCCTAATCCTTTCTACCTCCTGCTACAAGACATAGATCAGAAGACTATTAAGCAGATGTATGTCTTGGGGTGTGATTAGGGATAGAAGGAAAGAACATGTCTCTTCACTGCTTATGCTATGTTACTGTTTCATTTTACATACAGAGTATGTAATCCTTTTGCAATTAAGAATGAAGCTGCATGCTTTTACTTATCTTGAACTTCGATGGAAACTTGTTATCAGTATAGACCGGCTCCTCTTGTTGACAAGATGTTCTCCCTAAAACCCAGGGAATTTTAGCACACTGCCAAAGTAGCAATTCTCTCTTGCTAAACTTTATCACTTTTGCTGCCTTTGATATCTTATCATCTGATTAAAAACTTCACTATGTAAGAGTTTTAGCATTTATAACCCTAGATCCTGGCACAGTATCTAGCAGAAAAAAAATATAGAAGTATCATAACAACTACTAAAACTGTCTGATTCTTCCTAGACACACTGTACCAGGCCCTATATAATCAAATCATATCCCTTATTTCATGTAATTCTCAAGAAAGCCCTATGCAGTGTGTAGTAGTATTATAATATTCATTTTACAGATGAGGAAAATTAGTTTTACAAAATTAAGCAATAGAACAAGGTAATACCTTAAGTGAAAATAATTGGATTTTAATTAAACACATCCCTGAATCAAGGCAGTATGAAGTAATAGCTTGTGTTCATGGCTTGTACTCTATATTAAAGGAATAAAAGAATGAGCATGCACGATTGCATAAACATATGGAAGGTTTTCTATCTAAAAAGAACTCTATTCAAGAGAGAAGAGAGCCAAGGCAGAAAGTGAAACTAGAGAAACCACTGACAGGGAAGAACATTACACTAATGGTGACAATTTGTGTCACCTTTATTGAACGAAGAAATTCAAACTAAATGGTCTTTGACTTCCAACAGAAGTCATACCCTCTTAGATCAAATGGTGTACATATTTGATACAGTACCTCCAGCAAACCTACCCACATTGCCAAATTTAATACAGAAATAATTTGGACTTAAGAACTCAACATTAGGCGTTGGGGAGATAGCTCAGTGGAATAAGTGCTTGCCTGGCAAGCACAAGGTCTGGAGTTTAATCCCTTGTACCACCAAAGGGAAAAAAAAACCCTCAGCATGTGTATGTAATAATATTAATCATATAAAATCATAATCAACATAGATATGAACTTAATATTTCTCCTTCACAAATTACAGGTACTTATTAATATATTAAGGTTCTTTTTTTGTAATTTGACATTTCCTAACTGATGCAGCCACAGTATGAAAAATAATCACACAATTATATATTTTCATAAAGGCATAGTTGACATCCAACCTATAAAAATAATTCCTTAGCAAAAACGTAAGAATAACTGTCTTTCTTAATAATTTATAATAGTGGCATAAGAACACTGATCTTTTTTGTAAATGCCTCTTGGTGATAATGAACTCCCTGCGGAGATGCTGAGATAATAAATTTCAGCGCAGAAGGCCTTATTTACTAAGTAGTATCATTGGCAGAACTTAAGTAACAAACAAGGATGAGCAAGATCATTTTTGTGGGTAATAATGCAGGGTTCACAGTAAGCAAGGCTAAAGGAATTCATAGATTTCAGAAAGCATTTTACTTACATTACTTATAACCTGGGAATCAGTGACTAAAAATCCCTTATCCTCAGAAGGACGCTTCAATTCTCAAGTTTCAAAACATTCTATTCACCCATCTATATCAAAGTCTTGGACATATTTCCTTCCTTTTAGCACAGAAAATATTCCTAATTTCTAATATGCCAAAAGTGTCATACATCAAGGCATGGAGGAGAGTCACGCAGACACATTGTGCTTCTATTATTCTGAACTACTCTACCAACAGCAAAAAAAAAAAAAAAAAAAAAAAAAAAAAAAAAAAAAAAAAAAAAAAAAAAAAAAAAAAAAAAAAAAAAAAAAAAAAAAAAAAAAAAAAAAAAAAAAAAAAAAAAAAAAAAAAAAAAAAAAAAAAAAAAAAAGCTATTAAACAAACACCATTTGTAGTTTTACTGGGGCAAAACTGAATTTAGTTCTGTTCTGCCTTCTACAAAGCTTCATCATTTGCTGGGACGTAATATGATTCAACTATCCTTGATGGGCCAATGTTGGTTTCTGTATCTTCAATACTCCATTTAAAATCAACAGACTTTAAAATGTTTAATTTCTTGAAACTCAATAGATTTTTTCCTGCTAATAGAAGAAAGTTATTTTTAATAAATTAGGGTGTGTTGGCATCTTGCAATATAGTCTTTAGGCTTGAAGAGGGATGATCACTTAAATAGTGTGTAGAAGGAACAGCTCAGGACTCCCTCCCTCTACCTGATTTGCAGTGTCAGGAGATTCAGAAGGCTGTACACCAAGCTGTTCCACACTGCAAGTATTGTACTGTGGTGCTGGGCAGCTCCATGCCTAACTCTTGCCTGGAGCCAGGAAGGATTCTGCTTCCCCAGAACCACTGTCCACAATTCATCTGAACAATTATGCCCACAAACTAATCAAAATCAAATTAAAAGAAGAGAATTAAAAGTAGATTCTCATGCACTGGTTGGGTGACCACTTGTTACAGCTTGTCCCAGATGTCCCAGTTTATGTTGATTACCCCAATGCAATTTTAACATTATCCTCTTTCATTCTCCCGAAGTGCCTTAATTTAGAAGCTAAATTACGTGGTCACCCTCTGCTCTGGGAACTAAGAGGACTGTATTGACTTTCTTTTTGAGGTTTCTACATGGAGGCCTAGATTCCAAAAGCCTGAAAGTCGGTTTTACTAAATCAGTGTAAGGGTGCTAAGTGCCGTAGAGAAGATTTGTCTGACAACAACGCAAATGTTGAAGGGAACAGTTAATGTCTATTATCTTTCTTCTTTTTGAAAAATTTTGACCAATTTTACATGCTAATTTCTGATAATCTGAATAAATTGAAGGCTACAAAATGCAATATAACAAACATTATTGAATTCCTATCATTTTGTTTAGTGGAATTCTGTAGCATTCAAAATTGTTTTTACTGTTTTTTAATTCTCTTACAAAAGAAAAAACAAAATGCCAAGTTAAAACAAAAAAGACATGCAGCTGTGATGCTTGAGAAATTTTACGTGAGGCTGACTCAAATTGGTGTGCCTTGCTCAGTGCTTTCTATTCATGGTAGGCCTTTCTAAAACAGCGCTGCTACATGAGTCATAACAAATTAATAAGAAAATTCAAATAACTATGAAAAATATCTTGGTGGAACTAATGAGTATGTCTGAAAATTACTTTCATTAGCTTTTTATTATTAGTATGGGTCAAAATAATAAAATTAACTACATTCATAGTAAAGAGATTCAATAAATCAAGCAATTGCCATGAGATTTTAATCAAAACGTATATGAAAAGTTCAGCTGCCCTACAGTGCTCTGTACTGTAATCTTAGGAATATAGGGCTAAACTCTCTGAACAAAGGCTTCACCTCTACTTCTCATCTTGTCAATATAATCACGAGGAAGGTGATTATAAATAATGGAACTACTTTTATTGAGTCCCTGAAAATAAACCAAAGTAGTCATCAGGCATATTATAAACAAGAACACTTAACTACATTTACAAGAAGCTAGATATTATTTTCTCAAAGGAGAAATACTCGGACCAGTTATGAAAGTCAGATTACTGACACTGATCCTTTAAAATCCCCAATCAGATCATGGCGCCTCCCCACTGCAAGCCCTCTCCACGCTGGCCATCATCCAAACATGAATCCAAAGCTCCTAGTGCAACCACAAACCTCCGCAGAGCTCTGAGGTCAGATCTCTCACCTTAGTTCTTTTCCTTTACCCATTGGCAATTTCTTAAATTTAACTAAATGTCTCCACGTCATGTTTGTCTTCGTTATTTTCTTGGTCTGCATTGCCCTTAGCCTAAAAACTAGCATATTTTTCTCTCTCTCTTCTTTTAACTTTAGAGTCTGTCAAATACATATGGATGACTGCATGTGATCCTATTTCTTAAAACTCAGCCCCGTTCGAGCTCAAGCCCTTCTATTTTCATAGCCCATCACACATGGTGTTGAATCATATGGTACATGCTTATTCACTTCCTGTCTGCTTCCAACAACTAGAGTGGAAGTAGCACGAGGACTGGAAACTTGCTCACTTACGTCTCTCTGCTTCCTACTCCTGTGTCCAATAACTGAATGGCACTTAAGTTTGCATTGTGGGTGAAGTGACATGAATATAATCTAGGCATCTTAAGCTAATTTTGAAGTTTATGCTCCAGTGTATCAACTTCCAAATCTGAAGTCTGCAACTTCCCAGTGACTCTGACCTTTAAATCAATTTCCTCAGAGAAGGATATTTAATCTACTGGTGCTGAATGTAAATGTATTAAAACTTCCTGGAAGGGAAATTTGGCAGTATCAGTTACAAGTGAAAATAACAACAATCAACCATCATAAAGACACAACTTAGCCTAATATACTTCTAGCTACGTTTTACAGAAACAATAATTGTACAAAGATGTATATTCAAGGATGCTCACTGCATCATTTTTAGTTCTATAGGCTGTTTTATTTTTTAACTAAAATATTTTTATCTTCCTTGAGGAGTAATATTAAGGCAACAGCAAAGGAGAATAGATGAGTTTTATTGAATTGAAAGATCAGGAATAATTCTTAGCAAAGTGACTGCTCACTGCAAAGCCCTCTTCTACCATGTCTCACAGCATCTTTTCCAGAGACAAGCCCCTGGTACTTGGTTACTTCCATCTGCAAGGCATGGTGGACCGAGGGAGCTGGCAATCACAAGTGGATCAAGGACACCTACCGCAGAGGCAGCTGGTTCACTGCTTGACCAGCAGTTGGTCAGATGCACAGATCTTAGGCGCACATTCTAAAGGCTACACTGAGATTTTTTTTCAAAGAATTTGAAAAGAAAGAACATTCCAAGAAGTTAGCAGTAGCCAGTGCTGCAAAAATGAACTGAAATGCAGAACAGACAAGCGAAGGTAAGGTGCCACAGTACAGTCAGGGCCAAGCGACAGAAAACACAAGTCCCACATTACTGTTCTTCACTGAGGTCTGGCTGACCCTTGGCTCCTTACTGTCCTTGCTTCCTTGGGTATATACAAAATCAATGCTCTTAAAACTGCTCTTCACTACATCTCTGGCTTTAACAACCTGAAATTTATATAGTACTGTACATTAAACAGAAGATTGAATTAAGCCCTTAACAGGGCGACCCTCTGAAAAGGTTCTGGGTTTCTATATTTCCTATGTGTAATAATACTTACATTAAGTGTAACTAAATCCTAAAAAGTAACATTTTTGCCTCTGATCATTATATGAAATACCAAATACTTCTAAAGGCAGAAAAATCTACATTTATGCTTAGCTTGAATAGTGAGTAATACGGCAATATCTAAAGAACATTGATGCTGTAAAACCAAACTGTAGATCAAAGCATCTTGCATGGTCTAATCTTGGCCAATATCAGAAGAATAATTTCTACCTGTATCTAGAAAACGTATTTCTATGGTTGCTTTTACATATGATCTGCCTTCTGTTTTTCTTTCTTTCTTTCTTTCTTTCTTTCTTTCTTTCTTTCTTTCTTTCTTTCTTTCTTTCTTCCTTCCTTCCTTCCTTCCTTCCTTCCTTCCTTCCTCCCTTCCTTCCTCTTTCTTTTTTTTTTCTTTCTTTTGCTGTACTTAGGACAGGGTCTACAGGGTCTCACTACGAAGATCTGACTTGTAGTGATTCTCCCGTTTTTAGTGGCCCAAGAGCTGGGATTACAAGCTCGTGCTACCCCTGGCCACTGTGCTCTGCAGAAGCAGGTGCTTTAGTCCACTGAGCTATCAGGCCAGTCCACAATCTGCCCTTTAAATTATACATCCCAGGGATAAGTATGTCACAAACCATATCTCTGGTATCTTCTTATCCCTCAACAATTTTTAACACTGTCACAAATGATTTCATAAATATATTCAATTATTTATTTAAATCCCAGAACGGCTAGGATATTTAGGTGCTAAAATTTCAAGGAAAATAAATTTTACATTTTCTTGAAAAAACACAGAACATTAAATAGGAATCATATTTCTGATTAATTTTCCAATTGAGTTATGAGTCACGCCAGAGGAAATTCCTAATGTACTGCCATTCTTTGTGTTACCCATTGCTCCACAGTTCAGCTGTAATGAAGGGCTCGAATGGGGCCAAGTGTCCCTAGGGCCGGTGGGCAGTCTGCATATGCTGGCTGCATGCCACCAAGCAGTAGACAATGAGGGCACAGACCTAGACCATGGCACCACCAATACCCTTCCCGGAACCCCCAAAACTCTGTCATTAACTTTGGCCTGGCGCTCACTCCTGCTTCACTTTTGGAATCCAACCTTAGCATTTGCTGAGGAAAGCAACCAGCCAGCTTGCTCTTAGGATTCTGGGGAGGGTTCTGAGGGCCCAGAGCTTTCGTGTGTGCCCAGGCTCTGCACTCGCCATGGAGTTGGCTGTTCAGCTAATGACCAATAATGATAAACCTGAATTAGAAGCTGTGTTCTCTTTGAATTATAACACAAAGTGGATCCCTCGACATCTTTAATTCTATTCAATTACTTTACATAGATACATTTTTTGCTGGCTTTGTTGACCAATTCTTTTGGATTAAAAATAGCTTTGATGAGATATAAAGTCATATCAGATATAATTTACTAGTTTTAAATATTAACCTGAATGTTTCTATATGAGCACAACTGTGCATCCATCATATCGTCTAGTTTTAGGACATCTTTATGTTTCTCAAAACCAAAATGAACAACTCTGCCCCCTTAGCAGTGTCTTCCATCCCCCTCCATGCTTCTGGCCACCATTTATCTACCTCCACTTCTACTTCTGTCTTCTACTCTCAATAGTCAACATGAGAGGAATCATGTAATACGGAGTCATCTACGACTGACTTATTTCATTTACAAGAGAGGTTGCAAGCCGGTTGTGGTGGCACACGCCTGTAATCCCAGCACTTGGGAGGCTGAGGCAGGAGGATCGGTGTGAGTTCAAGACCAGCCTGGGCTACCAAAGTGAACTCAAGGCCAGCCTGAACTGCATAGTGAGTCCCTGTCTCAAAAAGACAAAAAAAAAAAAAAAAAAAAAAAAAAAAAAAAAAAAAAAAAAAAAAAAAAAAAAAAAAAAAAAAAAAAAAAGAGAGAGAGGTTGTAAGCTTTGCTGACTTATTGTCTAAAGGTATTGCTATCATATCCTCATACTGTTCCTTAAGCACTAACATTATTTAAAAGTTTCTAGATGGAGATTTAAATTAGGTCTCAAGAAAAGTTTTAAAAGGAGACTGAACAATTGCTCATAAACACAAACAGTATGTCAACACAACAGTTCTATCAGTGTCATACAGGCTACTTGGAAGTCTTCAGTCTTGATTTAATCGACTGGCCTCTTAGCATGTCTTTAAATCATTTGGTTCAGCACTTCTTTACACACTTAACAATAGTTTGGATTTCAAAGCATATTTGTTTACATGGATACTATATTTATAATACTTTAAACTTTAAAAGAATTATTTGAAAAATATTTATCAGTTTAGTTTAAAAGAACGATAAAAATATATTGTAAAATATATTTTAAACAGAAATACAGTTGGCTTCTTAAAAAAGCAAAAACACCAGCATCTTTTTTGCGTGTCTTAAAAATCTTTATAGCATCTGGTTTACTAGAACACAGAGCATCATTTCTGATCCTGCATTCAGTGTACTGCAAGATGGATAGCACATCGAGAAAATTCCACCATGCACTTACAAAAGGAGAGTCGAAAGGACAAATAAATTCTGAGCATTAGGAAAAGAGCTTTGAGAAATGCACATATCACATCTTGATCCAGCCTGCCAAGCTAGATCCCCAGAAAGGGGACCAGAAGTTCCCAGACATTTTTAGGCCATGCATCGAGAACTATGGTTTAGATTTTTCTGTAGGCTGACAAAGTTTATCATACTGAGGTCACTTAATTTGTATTAACATCTTCGTAGATATTCTAAGGTGAAGCTTTTTGGAAAAACAGGATCAGACATTTTCACAGGTCTTTGGTTGTATACTGTACTATAACTTAATTAAAGTAAGAAATCTAAATGAGTTGTAAGATGCCATATAAATAACTGCTCCATTTCAAATATTATTGATTTACCAATGAAGATGATAAATATGTTGTTTCAACATGGATTTTAATAATATTATTACCTACAAATTGTATTCTTGTCCATTCAGTAGTTTAAGTTTCACATGCTTTGCAATTTTCTTATATCTCTATGATTATCAAAATTCCTATTAGCTTTTGCATTTGCTCCTAAAGTAATAAAATGTTTCTAAGTTTATTCTAAAATGTACTTTGCCATCATAATCTTAAAATAATTGTGCTAAACTGAATATCTGAAGAACAGTGATTTAATGGTCACATAGGTGGCTAACTTTTGTTTGATGCGTAATTTCCTATGACTCACAATTTCAGAACAATGACATGGTCAGTTAGCTTAAGTATGTATGCCTTACACCTCAAAATGCCAAACAATGCTCACAGAAGTATCAGAAACCCATGGTGAATGTCTCAAAGCTCTGGCGTTCGTTAAGTTTAAATAAGCTTTCCAAATAATGTGATTTGTAATGAAATAAAAGATCAGCACACTTTTACTTGAATTTAACAATAGAACCTACCTTATAATATCTCCTTCCAGAGCAATCACCCTCTTAATGATTTTCTGTTCTGGGTTTTTAGGAGACCTACAATGAAAAGACACAGTTATACAATCAAGTCTCTCTTTCTCTCTCTCTCTCTCTCTCTCTCTCTCTCTCTCTCTCTCTCTCTCTCTCTCTCTCCCTCCCTCCCTCCCAGGAACTGAATTCAGGATTTTACATTTGCCTGCTTGAGCTTAATTCAAGAAATGGAAAAAAATATCAACAACAAGATAGGCTATATTAAAGTCATTACAGAATTCTTTGTATATGATTTTACCATTGAAGTGTTTCTCATTTTAACTCTCAGGAACAAAAAGGAGAAATACTTAAAGCTTACAAAAATAAAATACAGAGGGTAAAATATTATATTATATTGGCCGATGATACAGTTCAGCATTCTAAAGCACCTACTTTGGCAAGCTTAGACAAGTTCAGGGAATCATGGTTCAATCCCTGTCACCAAATGTTTCACCAGCCCTGCTCCTAGAGTGGGCTGAGCTGGCAAAAAAACAAAGAAAAAAAAGAAAAAAATATATATATGTTATTGAAAGATAAAGTTAATTGCTAATTCTTTATAGCTATTAAAGGTAAGAATATATAGGAAGGAATTCATACACAAGAAAGAAACATTTAAAATCATATAATACAATTATTTTCTTTAAAATTAAGAGATTTTTATTTAAACCTTTCAGAAAGTACTAAAGAAAGAAGTACTTATAAAAGGAAAGAATCAGAGCACCTCTTCAGATGACATTTAGGTTTAATCATTTGACAATTACTGAATCTGTGTTACTAAATCAGAGTTGCAGATAAAGATAAGAATATCATTTATCTCAACATATTGTAGAGCAGTGCTTTTGTTTGAAGTAATATCCTTTAAGTAGATCCCAATCCCTCTCCTCTTATCTATCTATCTATCTATCTATCTATCTATCTATCTATCTATCTATCATCTATCTCTGTCTATTTACCTACTTACCTACCTACCTACCTACCTACCTACCTACCTACTTACCTACCTACCTACCCACCTGTCCATCTCCTATGAATTTCCTTTCTATATTGTAATAGGATTCACCTGTAAGATCAGGAGATTATGGTAAAGATGATAATCCCTCATCTCTGAGTTTACAACATGATAAAACAGGGTTTCCACATTGCACTCTTCTCCTTTACCTTTCTCTTCCACTCGTGCTTCCTTCCTCTTCTCTCTCCCTTCCTCCTTTCTTCCCTTCTGTCACTGAAGTGCTCCTCTACATACCTCACCCTGAAGAGGTCATGTCTGTGCTGACAGCTCTGCAGTGAGGATCCCAGGAGTTACAGGACAGAATCCCAGGCCCTTCCACCCTCTGCCAAGCCTTCCCGGGCTCTTACCCTGATTAATAGACTGGCTGCAACCTCCTCAGAGGCCAGAGCCAGACCTGGCCAGCTGGCCACTAATGCTTGCGCGACCCCCAGAGAACATGGGAGACCAATGTCTGCCCTTCTAAGCTGGATACTGGGGTAATTTCTTGTATGGCAATGGATAATTCTTTTTTGGTGGGAGAGTTGGGTACTAGAAATTGAGCTCAGGACATCACACCTGCCAGGAGGCACTATACCACTGAGCTAAATCCATAGCCCTGGGTAACCCTATTTTAACATGGACAATACCCCACTGATAACATGTTCAGGATTTAATTTCACAGAAACTTTTCAAAGAAAATCTCACACATCAAATAAATGATCATTTACCAAATAATTGAAAATGATGGCTAAATGAAAAGATTTTCCATTCAGGTGAGTTGAGCTAGCTTTGAAATGAATGTAAATGTACAAAATCTAAGACGTTAAATACATTAGAAATGTAGATTTCATGAAAGGAACTATGTAGTTTCAGTAAGATTTGTTACATGACATATCTTATATAGAAAATGAAATAAATTATGAAAAGAAATCATGTAAAGTAGCTGCATCTATTTATGACAATCAGTCATATTCTTTATTTTCAAACGGAAGTTGATCAGAGTTTCAATTGCTTTTCCCCTTCATTCAATTGCACAAATAATTTATTTCTGTAAGTCTAATGTTATCAATGTAAACCTAGAATAATAATCTGGATATGTGTAGATCAGTGATCTGGGCTTTCAATACAAGAAAACCTATAGAGCTTTTAGAAAATGACCCTCTGTTAATATTGCTAGTGTTACAAAAAATAATATTCAGACCTCCTGGGCATCAAACAATTGTTTATTCAACCAGAAGATATTAAAGCATTTTCTCAACATGTTAACAAATAATAAAGATAGAAGGTTACGTGGGTTTAGAAACATGAGCACACATAGACCGTGCAGCTATGGCTTTCCATAAGGCCGATCAGATTTTATATTCTTTCTCAGATAACCAGTGTACTTCTAGGAATTAATCTTGATGAAATGATGTATGCAAAATTTTAGCTGTGCAGACTCATAAAAATTAGGAAAAAAAAAGAACAAGCATATGAGATTGGTTAAGTAGATTTTAGGTCACCTACATGGTTAAATGTTTTCAGTGTTTAAAAATGATGTCATAGAACAAGATTTAATCACACAGAAATTTCAACAAAATTCACAGATTAAAAAAATGAAAGCTAGAAAATATTATTTGTATCATAACTTCTTATCTGTAATTACATGAAGAAAAACGTGTAACCAATGTTACTCAGAAAGGAACCAAAAGAATATAAAACAGGAGGCAGGAAAAGTACTATGTAAGTTAAAACCTTTTATGCCCAAACTTTTGGCTCAAATTATCTGTACACCTTTTAGCAAATGATAACCCTTTGGATTGTATGACATTATCTGAGAAGAAATTCATCTCATCTAGAATGAAACCTGACATGGTTAAAGTTTGCAATCTAATATTGTGGAAGGCTTCACATATATGACACAATATGAAAAGGAATTACATATATATTCAGTACAGGGCCTTGCTACACAGCTCAGATTAGTAGTGATCCTCCTGTCTCAGCCTTCCCAGCTCTGGGATTACAGGCATGAGCCACCATGCTCAGTTTCGGTGGCTGGTATGGTGCTCCTGGTTTCCGGGGCCAGCATAGGATGCAATACTGAAGATTGAACTTGAGCTCACCAGGCAGGCACTTGGATGCCTGAGCTACCTCCATGACAATAAAAGGAATCCTTTACAACACAGTAAAACTGTTACGCCAAAAGTTTCATGTTTTTGAGACTTTTGAGAAGTATTTTATGTTTTAAAATAATTAAAATTGTTGGCAAACTATTTTTATTCTTTTGAAAGGGATTGCTTTTTGTGTTGTTTCACATATGCTTTTGAGATATATTGAGATTTTATACTTTAAAACAACTTGTATTTTAAGAAAATAAGGCTAAAAAGAGTATGTAAAATCAATTATCTATTTATAATTAGTCTTATGAATTTAACTTCAAAATTTCTATAAATTTTAGTGTCTTATTAAACTCAAGAATCTCTAATCAAATAATTTAAAATAAAAAAGTTATTACTAACATTAATTCCTTTACTGCTTAAAAATCTATAACTATATTTCAATCATTAGGCCGTTAAATGCATTACTTTGATGTAAATAAATAGGAGTAGGGGAAAGTTATTACAGAATTATATCATCAAAGCTATTTAAACCTATCTTTGTCTTGATTTTCTTGGCCATTTCCCTATCTCCTAGAATATATGAAGAGTAACTAGTGAAAGCTTATGCCATACTTCATGTATACAAATGCGCTGCTCAGTAGACATTTAAATTGGTAATTTTAGTGTTTGCATAATATGCAATGTTTTATAATTTTTATTTTTGGGACCTTAATTGTAAATATGTGTTTGATTTATTTATTTATTCATTTATTTATTTTTAATTTTTATACATTAGTGATCTTCCTGTTTTCAGCCTCCCCAGCACTGGGATTACAGGCATTCGCCACCACGCCTGGTCTTGGTGACCCACTCAGTGAACCCAGGGGCAGGACCAGGTTGGCATGTGGTGTCCAGGGTGGAACTCCACTTTCTGTGCCTGCCAAGCAAGCACTTAGATATTGGGCTATCAGGTCAACTCTCTGTTTTATTTTTAAGATTAAGTTTGCCGGGCGTGTTGGCTCACGCCTGTAATCCCAGCACTTGGGAGGCTGAGGCAGGAGGATCGCTGCGAGTTCGAGACCAGCCTGGGCTACAAAAGTGAGCTCAAAGCCAGCCTGAACTGCACAGTGAGACCCTGTCTCAAAAAGCCAAAAAAAAAAAAAAAAAAAAAAAAGATTAAGTTAGATAAATTTGCTCCAGAGGTTTAGACCAGAAGTCCAGACTTGACTCTGTACTGCATTGGTCTCAACAGATAAACACATGATGAAGGTGTCTAAACTATTTGTTAAAGAGAATACAATTATATGAAGACATTAGTAATGACACACAATTAAATTAAAAAAAAAATAAAACGATAGGAATTCAACAGGGCTTGATATATTGCACATTGCTGACTTCAGTGCAGTTGCTCAGCATATAAAGCTTTAAGCATTAACTTCCTTAAAAAAAATGATAGAAATTATCAGCACAATCATCTTACCTATCCTAATTACATATGATTTCTCCCCTTTCTTTTTTCCTATCTTTTCTCCTTTCCCTCATCCTAATTGTTTTATTCCTTATGTTAGGTTCCTTTCCCTTTCACTGTATCTATTGTATCTTTCCAATTTTATTTACTCTTTCAGCTTCTTCCTGCACTAGGGAGACTTATGATGCTTATATATGTGGGCCTGAGTAAATTTTTAAGCTTCATTAGTGAGGTAAAAATAAAAATCAATATTCTGAGGATGTGTTATATTATATACGCTTTATTTAATTGTCCTAAAAGATAATCATATATTACAACATGCAACTTTACATCATCATAATTCTAAAAATACATTTCACTATTTTTTAATTGTCAAAATAGAAAATGAAAAGAGTATTTAATCTATTTCTAAAAAGTAGGGAAAATGATAACACCTCTCCTTTGTCTTTTAAATTCGACATAGTTTTTAGAATGTTTAGAGATAGAAACGACTTCAGATCACAAAGAGCCCTCGCTCTGCTACTTTTAGTCTTGTTCACCCTGCGTGACCTAAGTGGCATAGCTGGTGATCACGTGGTGTCCACCTTGTGTCCTGTAGACACTCGGCCTGCATTAGGATGGAAATGACTGTGCTACTGCTACTCTCCCACCTCAGCTACGAGGCACTGGAAGCAAGCAACGAGATCAGACTGGGTTATAGAAAACACCAGCCAAAAAGCCAAATCTGGTTTTGTTGCCATATGCATGTGTATTTATAAACTCTGAGGATTCACCAGTCTCAACCTGTGTAGTTAACAAATGTGTAGTGTGTAAGTTTGTCTGAGTTTGAGGATCTGTAGATTTTTGACAACTTCTATCTGGAGCATTATATAGCTAATTAATGTGTATCACCATGTTAGCAGGACTTTGAACACATAAGGTCCTGAGTAACTTTAGTCGTCCTTCCTAAACTAAATCCGTAAGAAATGCATTAATGAGCCTAAATCAAGTGTTATATTATCTTTTTTCTGTCATAGGCAAATTATTTAAGTCTTCCAATAATGAGATTCTTAGGGTATTTGTTTGTTTTTGCACTGGAAGGCAAAGAAAGTCACTTTAGAGGTTTTCTCAAGCTTAATTCATTAAACAAACATCAAAATTAATATAACAATTTTCATGTTGAAAAGTCACAGTTGAGTTTTAAATTCAAGGAGCACCCTATAAAGCTAAGATGTATAATTTTCAGGGTTTCCTTCTGTATACTCATTCTGCTAACAGTAGTATGAACTTTGTGCACTGGAGCCCCCTTTTTTGGATGGTTTCATTTTTCAGAGTTAACACAGTCTTATTAATTAAACCTGTCAAAATATTTTACTCGGGCCAGCATCCAGCTACATTTCCCTCTTGCTAACTTCTCTTTGTACCAAGTTGACTCTTTTAAACATAGACAAAAGGATCCTTAATAGATATTTGTTAGTATTGGAGTCATTGCTTACTTTCACAAGTGTACTTCCTAACCTCAGATACACTTTCCGACTGTGAAGCCTGAGTGCTCCCCTGCTAGCCAGCATTTTTGTTTTGGTATCTAAGGACATGATTTAGCCCAAGAACCTCAGGATTAGCAAAGTGACTTATAAACAAGGCAGCATGAACTCAGCTTAATGTGTTAAATTTTATCTTCTAGAAGGAGAAGGCTAGATTCTGAGAAACTCACCTCAGGCAGCAACAAAATGCTGTCAGACATAGAAAGGGATTTAATGAGAACTAATGTTTTGAACTCAAAGATTTTTTTTTTTCATGGAAGCTCTTTATATTTTTATTTTTTCAAGAGAGTACAAAATAGCATTAACACAGAAAATTTACAAGTGATATAGAATTTCAGTGAACAAAACAATATGAATTTCACAGCATTTGTTGTAATGCATAGTGCTGTCTTCCCACTAGTTGTTCATATTACCAGATATAGGCAAGAGAAATTGGAAGAAGAAACTCAAAGGTTTTACAGTCTTACTCTGTAAGACAGGAGAAGAACAGGGAAAGGACGCTTGGTCTAGCTTGGCCATCCTCCCAAAGAAGGCCTCCCTGAACCAGGTACTAAGCAGCAAAGATGCAACCCATCTTGGGCACTGGCAAGATTCCAGTCAGTTTTCTAGGAGCAAGTTTGCGCTTCAGATGAACCTTTACAATCTCTTACACAGAAAATACACTGTAATAGTATAGATGAAACAAACAAAACAAAGAGACAAAAAACCATAAACTTCATAAAATGACACTGTGGTACATAAATTGTCTTGGTTAAATATAAGCACTGTTTTCATTTTCACTAGGATTAGGGGAAATGTAATAAACAAATGGTAACAACTAGTCTTCTTAGTAAGTGAGCCTTGATTATGTAAAATTAATTAAGTGTGTATTATAGCTCTAACTTCCGTAATTACAAAGAGATGCAATAGCTTTGTAATGGAATGTTTTTGATTTTTAAAAACAATTGTCTTCTCTTAAATATGAAAAATCGAAGGACATTGGTGTAGCCATAACAATGAGTTCATTTCCACCAACATATATCTTAAGAATTTCAAAACACTGAATAGTGAAATCTTCAGTAATTAAACATAATTACAGTTGTAACCCATTTTGTAGAGTTCATGTATATAAATGAATTTATACAGCACATATGTAACATATAGCATGTAAGTGATATATGTGTGTTATTGTCCTGAAACATGAAATCATAATATCAATACTCAGAGAAAATATATTTATGCAAGTTAAATTTCTTTTTATATTCCAGATTTATATATTTTGTATACCTGTGTTTTAATAATTCAATATTCATAGAGTTGAGCATACCTGTGGTGTGTGATATCAATGGTAAACTAAGCTTTTAAAGGCCACCTAGTCGCTTCCAATGTACATTTGGGAAGGACAGAAGCTGTTAGGTTTACTCATGCACACGAGACCTGTGCACTTGAAAAAAGCTTGGGTGCCTGAGGTCAGATAAAATGGGAAGTGCACACTGATGTGCTCACCTCTACACCTTTTGTTTCATGACCATGGTTGTCGTATGGTACTTTTGGAGCCCAGGCAATAGATAGCAAAGAGTTGGATGGACATGAAGATATATCACTGGTTTCCCATACTGAGGATACTATGAGGTGGAGCTTTACAACTGAGAAGCAGACAAGTCAATGTGCCCTTCCACAGGGGTCAAGAGGGAGGATGACCACAGAGGGGATATTCCCAGCACTACCATACTGTAACCATTAGAGCTTAGAAGCTGCTTTGACAAACTGAAAAATCATAAACTGAATTGCTTTAGAAAGTTCTTCACTTCATTCTGAGCTGAAAGGAGTAAGGTTTTTCTTACTTATAATAGCAAAATTTAATTCACTAGAAGAAAAACCTACATATTTTTGCATATTTTATTTTTATGACTGAGGAAGTATATCCATTCTGTTTTCTTTCTTTCCCATGTAGTTTAATATGCTGTCTAGTGACTTTGGTGGCATGCATTATTAATATTCAACTATGTTACTGGATTCAAAATTTGCTAGTAAAATCCAGTTAACGTGTGGGGAGAGGTGAGATTCTGCATGATCACTGATGCTATTCTAAGTGCTCTGAAAACTCACACTGCTGGAGAACACTGACAGTGTGCAGGTTATAATAGGAGGTAATCTGACTCATCCTTTTTCTAACCCTGTTGCACTTATTAATTTTTAAATACAGTACTACTGTTTTACAGATGTCTCAGCTGGGTTCCAATAACTACACACAATGTGCTCCCTTGCAAATGTCAACTTCCTAGCCAGAATAGCAAGCTGAACAACACCAACAACTGTCTTCAGGAAAGAAATACATGAAGTTTTGAGATTTTACAAAATCACCTGTGAGTAGTCACTCCTGAAAACAGCAATATTATTTACTTTTTCAGCCTGAGAATGACTTGCAAAGCTCTAGTTGCTAATGTGTTTCATTTTCTGCTGTCTACACTGAATTAACTGAGTACGATGATAATTTGTGCATTGACAATTTTAGCTTAATGACAGTAAGGACTGTCCTTTGGTGAAAGGAGGCATGTAATTTAGATGAGGGTTTTATAGTATTGTGAGAGGCCATTAAGAATCTTTGCAGACAACAAAAGAAAAAACGAGACAGACATTTCCAAGAACTAGTTATCTTTTTGAATAATCTAAGCTAAGACTGAGAAAAGCCCCGGTGTTTCCCCTGGAGGCAGAAGATGAAGGAAGTGGCTACGTGTGGGTTCTTCACATTAAGGAACCTCAAAACCAGAGAAAGTGTGACATTCATGTTATTTCTCATAATCTGCTGTCCTTTCCCTTGTGAGGTTATCTGATCATCTTTAAGAAAATTAGAAGTAAAAAATATTCCTAGTTACAGAAAATATGGTGGTTTCCAGGGGTCTTTAGGGAAGGCAGAAATGAGGTGATATTGTTTGAAATGTATAAGTTTTCACTTACACAGGGGTTCTGGAGATCCACTGTACAACATAGTGATTGTAACAAACAACATTTTGAATAGTTGGCAATTGCTAACATGGTACACTTAAGTGTTCTCATGAATAAAAAGAGATACATACGTGATGTGAGATGACAAGTCATGTATTAGATTGATTTATCTCAAATATATAAAATGATTATATTGTACCTATATACATTATATATACTGTAATAAATCTGTAAATAATATTCCTAGTTTCTAGGATTGAGGTAGAGAACAGCAAAAAATATTGTTTCCAAAATCAATACCATATTTCCACTGGCGATGTCTTTCTCTCTTGACTTTTTTTGGCATTTCCATCTAACAACATATAGCCAGCAATAACTATAACACATGTCCAAGTGCATTCTTTTTATAAAAATAACAACAGCTAGAGGCTACAATTTGTCAGAAGATTTATCCCTTTCTGCCATTCCTTAGCATACACATACCATGGCAACTTTTCTTTCCTAGGCCATAGTTTCTTTTTCCAAATAATTAGGTATCCACTTCAAATGGAAACATACAATGCCAGTCCACAGGAGTTGCTCCTTCTAGGAAGCAGCCTTGATTCTGGATGGCAAGATACTGGTTAATGGGAGAAGTCTTGCCTGCTTTCTGAGCCTTGATTCTCTAATTCAATACTCATACACAACGAGCTCTGATCTCCGCAACTGTCACATTGATGTTCTTCGTGAGTTGCACTTTCACAACCTCTCAAATGTGATCAACAGAAGAAAGATTACTAAGTCAAAATGAAAGCAAATTCTCCTCTTCTTTTGTGAATGAAATTCATAGGGGATCTGTTCTCCAAATACCTCCCATAGGCAAACTTTAATGCACATCTTCCAACACAGGTACAAGTACAATTTATAATCCTCAAATACCACTAGAGCAAATTAAGGCTAAATAAGATTAGGGTAAATCATCTCCAACTGGTCTTACATGATTATGGGTTAAATATATGAAGGAGACTTTAATTTAAATAAAAGCAGATTGTCTGAAGCATATGCTGCCCACCTACCATTCTTTGTCTGAATAGCTGAAGCTTAAGAATCTCATCTCACTACAGCTTGGAGTCTTTGCCAAGAGACACAAGCATAAATGTAAGTGATTGAGAACATTCTCTACTACAAAATATGTTCACAGGGATTTACTTCACATATGAGTAGGTTTATCCATAATGGGACCTTGCACTGGAATGGTCCTATACCCTAAAATGAAATGCCTTTGTAGAAAAGATGTAAAAAAAATCAAATAAAAAAAATGAAGTGGACCAGCAGGCATGTAGGTGGGAACTCTTGGCCTGCAGCACTCGTGTCACCAGAACTCCTTCCCCAATCAGACCTCAGACTGGTGGGCACACACGTAGGAACTCTCAGCCTGGGGTACCTCCGCCACCAGAACGCGTTCTCTGACCAGACCCTGGGGACTAGCAGGCATACAGGTAGGAACTCTCGGCATGTGCTCTCAAGCCACTGGAACTTCTTCCCTGATCAGAACCCTGCTTCAGCATCTGCTGTGGAACCCTGCAGCAAAACTCCCTGCAGAAAGGCTGGGCGTCAGACGCTACAAGATAATCCAGGAGCTGACCATCTGCCAACAGGAGCACAGCGGGATCACATCCACAAACTGCAGCAAGAAGAAGCTGAGCATAGCAGCCAGAACCAGCCAAGTGCATCTAGACAAGATCAAACTTGGTAGATCTGGATCTAAATTTCAATAGGTGGTAATGGCATAAGTTCATCGAAGTTCGGAACCAAAGATCAGAGGACACTGCTATATGAAATGACAGAAGGAGCAAGATGCAATCTGAGGCACTGACCCACCCAGAAGAAATTCAGGTGACACTAGCATAGAAGAAAACAGGATATCACTCAGCCGGAAACTCTGAATTAATGACATCTGAAATAAAGAAACAAATGCAGAAACATATAGGGGAACTCAGATCATAAATAGCTTCTGAAGTAAAAACAAGAAATATATGAATTAACATACTGAAGTAAAAACAAAAATCTGCAGAAAAATATAGAGGAAATCAGATCAGAAATAACCTCTGAAGCAAAAAATAAACAAATAAACAAATATCTGGGAATTAATAATATGTGAAGTAAAGGAACAAATGCAGAAAGGTAAAGAGGAAATTATATCAGAAATAACCTCTGAAATAGAAAAAGAAAGGATAATTATAATGAAAGACTTCATAAATGCTTCAGAACAACACACTGATAAAACGTTTCTGAATAGAATAATGATGAGATCCTTGAAAGAGCAATATAGGAAAGAAATAGGTCGCATGAAGCAGTTTCAAAGAGATATACAGGACAATAAAATCTCAATCACTAGTTAGCAACACTATATGGATGAAAGTGAAGATAGAGTTTCAGATCTTGAAGACACAGTCACAGCTAGTGAAAAGGTAAGAAAGGATCTTTTAAAAACAACTAGGATGAAGGAAAAATAATTCAACATCTTCAAGGTGACGCAAAGATGAACAATGTGAGACTAATCAGAATCAACTTGAAAGAAGGAGTCAATATAAATGATATGAAAAGAATATGGGAAGAAGTAAGAGCAAAACACTTCCCAAATATGAGAAAACAATCTGCATTCAGTTAACGGAAGCATACAGAATTCCAAATAATATCAACCCAAGCAAAAACACACCCTGACATATACTAGCCAAGATCTCAGAAATCCAGCAAAAGAATAATATACTAAACACCACTAGAGAAAAGAAACAGATCACATATAAAGGAAAATCCATCAGAACTGTGGAAGATTTCTCTTCACAATGAAGAGAAGGTAAGAAGAGCAAAGAGCAGAGTGCTTCAAGTCCTTGAAGAAAACAATTTCCAGCCCAGACTGCTGTACCCTGCAAAACTCTCTCTCAAGTATGAGGAAGAGGTGATATACTTCCACAACAAAGAGAAAATAAAGAATTTCACGATGTCAAAGTCGACCCTACACAGACTAGTAAAAATTATTTTAGAGAGGGACCAAAAATGACCTGTACTCCACAGATGAGAACAGAAAGAACCCACCAAATAGGGCAACCAACTACACACAGCAGAAAAAGGGAAAAACATTACTACATAAAGAAACATATCAATCATAAATAACTCAGTACATTTCAATTATTTCCATCAATTAAAATGGACTTAATTCTCCAATTAAAAGAAATAGGCTGGCACAGTGAAATAGGAAGCAAAATCCAACAATATGCTGTATACAAGAAACACATCTAATCCATAAAGAAACTCATAAGCTGAAAGTCAAAGGATGAAAAACAATATTACATGTCCCAGCACCTCAGAAAAAAAGCAGGAGTAGGAATCCTGTTTGGAGATAGTCTGATCATCAAAGCAAGACTGATCAAATGAAATAAATAATACCACTACATACTGTTTATGGGAAAAATTCAAAATGAAGAGGTAACACCCATAAATATATATGCATTCAACATGGGAGCACCAAAATATATAATAAAGATTGTAATGGACATGAGAAACCTAATATCTAGTATGACAGTCTTAACAGGAGGTCTTAATACTCCTTTATTCCAAAAAGCTAGGTCAAGCAGACAAAAAATTAGCAAAGAAGAAGCAGAGCTGAAGGAGAACTTGGAACAACTAGATGTTCTGGACATGTACAGACCGTTCCACTCAGCCACTTCTGAATACACTTTCTTTCAGCTACACAGAGGACAATTTTCTAAAATACACCACATACTAGTCCATGCATCATGCTAAAGTATGTGCAACAAAACAGAATGTATCCCATGCATATTACTTCGTCACACTGCAATGAAACTGGAAATAAATGACAAAAGAAACCACAAGAACTTCAGAAACAAACAAATTAAACAACACCTTTATAAACAACCAGTGGGTTACAGATGAAATTAAACAGTATCTACAATTTAATGAAAATTCAAACACAACCTACCAGGATTTATGGGATGTAATGAAAGCAGTTCTTAGAGGGAAATTTTTAACAGTGACCTGACACATTAAATAAACAAAATGAGAACAAGTAGGTACTTTAATGCTGCACCTAAATTGTCTAAAAAAGGAAGAGCAAACCAAACCCAAAGCCTAAAAATGGGACGAAACTATAAATGTTAGAGTAGAAATTAATTCAATTGAGATGAAGAACACAAAACAAAGAATTAATGATCCAAAAAGCTGGTTCTTTGAAAGATAAAATAAAACTGATAAGCCACTAGTGAACCTTATCAAAAAGAGGAAAGAAATAACTAAAATTCAAGCAATAAGGAATGAAAAGGTTGAAATTATCACAGATAAAAAGGAGATTCAGAAGATCATTAATAGCTACCTTCAAAATCTTTATTCTGACAGAATTGAATACACAGATGAAATGGACAAATTCCTAGAGCAGCGGTTCTCAACTTGTGGGTCGAGACCCTGGCGGGGGTCCAACAACCAAAACATAGGGGTTGCCTAAAGCCATCAGAAAATGTTACTTATGTGGAATTACAGTTTTGAAGTAGCCATCAAAATTATTTTTTGGTTTGGGGTCACCACAATGTGAGGACCTGTACTGTAGGGCCACAGCATTAGAAAGGTTGAGAACCACTGTCCAAGAGGTACACTTTACCAAAACTGAATCAAGAAGATATAGGTATTCTCAATAACTAATTAGAGACAATAAAGTAGAAAATGTAATAAAAAGCCTATAAACATAGAAAAGTCCAGGTCCTGATGGATTCAGCTGAATTCTATAAGAAGTTTACAGAAGCTATAATCCCAATAATTCTGAAACTCTTCAATGAAATTGAAAAGGAAGTAGTCCTCCAGAAATCATTCCTGGAGGCATGTGTTATACTGTTACCAGAACAAGAGAAAGACGCAACTAAAAAAGAGAACTGTAGGCCAATCTCACTCGTGAACATGCACAAATGCTCAATAAAAATCCTTGCAAACAGAATACAGCAAATCATTGAGAAGATTATACACCATGATCAGGTAGGATTAATTGCAGGAATGCAAGAATGGTTGAACATATGCAAATCTATAAATATAATACACTATATCAATAGAGGCAAATCCAGAAATCATGCGATCATATTCAACTGATGCAGAAAAGTCTTTTGACCAAGTACAATACTCCCTTATGTTCAAAGTCCTACAAACAATTGCAATAAATGACCTGTACCACAATCTGTTAAAAGCCATCTATGACAACCCAATAGCTAATATAATTCTAAATGGGAAAAACTAAAGACTTTTACTCTCAGATCTGGTACAAGAAAAGGATGTTTTCTATCACCACTCCTATTCAATATAGGTCTGGAATCATTAGGAAGAGCATTTAGATGAGAGAGAGAGAGAGAGAGAGAGAGAGAGAGAGAGAGAGAGAGAGAGAGAAGGAGAGAGAGGAGTAAGAATAGGTAAAGAAGAAAAACTGTCATTATTTGCAGATGACATGATAATCCACTTGGAAGACCCAAAATATTCAAACAAGATGAGAATTAATATGAAAATTCAGTAGCATAGCCGGGCGTGGTGGCTCATGCCTGTAATCCCAGCACTTGGGAGGCTGAGGCAGGAGGATTGGTGCGAGTTCGAGACCAGCCTGGGCTACAAAAGTGAGCGCAGGACGAGCCTCAACTGCATAGCAAGACCCTGTCTCAAAAAAGACAAAAAAAAAAAAAAAAAATTCAGTAGCATAGCAGGATATAAGATCAACACCAAGCAGTCAATAACATTCCCCTACACAGATAGCAAACACAGTGAGAGAGAAATTAGAGAAACAATACCTTTTAAAATAGCACCGTGGAAAATGAAGTACTTAGGAATTAATATAAGTAAAGAAGTAAAATATCTATTGAATGAAAACTACAGTACTCTGAAATAAGATATTCTAGAGGATTTCAGAAAATAGAAAGATATTCCCTGCTCCTGGATAGGAAAACCAATATTGTGAAGATAGTCATACTGCCTAAATTGTTATACAAATGTAATTCAATCGCTATGAAAATATATCAACATACTTCACCGACCAGGAGAAATCAATCCTAAAATTTATTTGGAACCAGAAAAGACCTAGAATAGCAAAGACAATGCTGGGCAACAAAGATAAGGCAGGAGGTATTAGAATTCCTGATGCAAAATTATACTACAAAGCTGCAGTAATAACATCACCATGGCATTTGCAAAATGACATACCTAAGGATCAATAGAATATATTAGAAGATGCAGAAGCAAGTACAAATACACTCAGCCACCTTATTTTCAACAAAGGTGCCAAACATGTTTACTGGAAGAAAGATAGCCTCTTTACCAAATGGTGCTGGAAAAACTGGCTTTCTACATGGAAAAATAAAAACAAAAACTAAAAAAAAAAAAAAAAAGGATTATCACCATACAGTAAACTGAGGTCAAAGTAAATTAAAGATCTAAATATTAAAAGAGAAACACTAAATCTCGTGGAAGAGAAAGCAGGAGGAAATCCTGAAGACGTTGGGGTAGGCAAACAGTTCATGGGCAAAAATCAAAATTCACATGTAACACTTTAAAGAATCAACAGCTGGGACTTCCTCTTGCTGAGAACTTTTTGCACGTCAAAAGAAATTACCAACAGAGTGAAAAGACACACAGAATTTGAAAAAAAATTAACTAGTAAGTATTCAGACAAAAATCATCTATCTATAATTTGTAAAGTACTAAAAAATATTAAGGTCCCAAACTGCAAAGGCCCAACCCAGAACTGGGCATCTGAGATCAACACAAACTTCTCAGAAGAAGAAATACTAGGATCTTATAAATACATGAAGACATGCTCCCCATCACTAGCCATCCATGAAATGCAAATTAAGAACACTTAAATATCATCTCACCCAAGAAAAATGGCTACCATAAAGAAATCAACCAACAACAAATGCTGGAGAGGCTGTGGGGCAAAAGGAACACTTCTCTACTGCTGGTGGGAATACAGACTGGGCAACCATTATGGAAAGCAGTGTGAAGACTCCTCAAAAAACTAGAACTGAAAATTCCATTCAATCCAGCTATACCCCTACTGGGAATTTTCTCAGAAGAACTGACAATATCATATCAAAGTGATATCGGTGCACCTATGTTCATAGCAGCACAATTTGTGATAGTCAAACCTTGGAAACAACCAAAATGCCCATCATTTGAAGAACGGTTGAAACAGATGTGGTATTTTTATACTGGAATATTACTCAGCTATAAAGAATGAGAAACTAGAAGACTTCATATAATAAGTGGATGTATCTTGAACATATACTCACAAGTGAAATAAACCAGACCTATTTGTGCAAATAAAATATAGTGTTCCTAGTATAAGAACTCAAAAAAAGAAATAAAAATAGAAAGGCATAACACGCGTGAATGAAAGTCAAGAACTTAAAGGTTAAACAACAAAGAGACTGCAAGCAGAAAAGTTAGGAAACTTGGCAGGGGCAAAACAATTCACTTGTGTACACAGGATGAATTAGCCAATGGTCCTAAAAATCTCCAACAGGCTTTTGACACTGAGAATAGCAATGTGTAATTCTAAAACCATGCTCGGTATACCTGTCTTCTGGTCTTTTAAGTGTGTGCTGCTTCTCGTATCACTTCAGTTATTGCTATACTCACTCTCAAGTAAATGTTTGCTTTAAAAGAAAACAAAAAAGAGTAATAAAAGAGAATAAGAGACAAGGAAAAATGCCATAGGATTGACTTGCTACAATTTTGTATATGCTCTGATTTCTAAATTTCTGTTTAAAATGTGTAAGTTTTTTATCACATTCTATAGAGATTTATTAAAATATCAATGATTGATGGAAAATACTAGTTCCATGTTAAGTCTAAAACGTTTTATATACAGAAACAGTGATGTTAAGCTCAAGTACCTATGATATAGAGTAATAGTATCACTGAGCTTCTCTTCTGGAGGGTTAACCACTTAAGTTTGCAGAACAAAAAATTAGAGAAAAGAAGGACTACACGAATAGTTAGTATTTTGGCCCTGGTCCTTCAAGGTCAGTGAAGACTCAGGACATAAGTGAACCTATATTGTACCATTCTATAACTCAGTGGTATCCCAAATTTTCTGTTCAAAAAAACTATAGGGCCACAGAGAAAAGGGATCGATAATGTATAGTGTGCCTAAGGAGAGTCATCTCAAGAGAAAGCATTCTCTCAGGCTTTCCCAGAGAGCAAGTCAAGCAATGGCTGTGACTCATCCAGATAGCTGACTCCGACAAAAGTTCTACAAATCACTATATATGGTTTGAAGTTTAATCCCAAGGGGATTTGACTGACTTTGTCAGATATAAAAGTTACATGTTTTGTTATGTAGATCTTGCTTTAATTTGAACTTAGTCACCCAGCAGAAACATTTAAAAATGAAGCATAAAAAGTAAAGCCAGATTACTATGCTGAGCTGTAAAAGGCTCAAGTCAACAGCTTCCAACATTTCCAGTTCTGCTGATAACCCACTACTATGATGGACTATTGGACCATGCATACAACTACCTTCTCTTAGCTCAATGAGAAGAAATATTTGTACCAATAGTGTTTAGAAAAGTTATCATGTCTGCATTTTGTACTCTTAACTACTATGAAGACAACAATATGAATTGTATTAATTATTGTCACTGTCCTAACATGCTTTGAAGCTGTCTCATTGTTATTTTTTATCGAAAGTAATTTTAAAAACCTGCATAATAAAAAAATGCAGAGCCTCAATGCATTACTGAAGCACATGGTGTCTCTCCCACCCTATCAGTTCTTCTTGCCACGGCCGTCTTCCTGCTTTTGCCACCACAATGCTATCCCTCTAGAATCTCCACTGGAGCTCTGATGCTAATCGAAGGAAAGTTCCACGTCTTTTTCAATTCTTCTTCATAAAGACTCCCTTCAGCATCAGCCTCTTCTGCATTTTGTACACATATGTTTCTCAGGTATGACACAGAGATTAAGTAGCATGCAAGTTTGCTTTGGGGCCTCTTTTGAGGCACAATGATTTCCTTTTATATCGTTTTATTTTCTCCATGGGAAAAGTTTTTAAACAACTTGTCTTGTGTGATTACAACTCTCAAGTTGTAATTCTATGCCTTAAAGATTGAAATATATGTTCAGAAGATGCTTAAGATGAAAAGGCAGCTGCTAATTCAAAATTTTCAGAAAAACATTGTTTTATTTTTTACTAATTTTCAATACATACAAGTCAACCTAGTGTAGTTATTCTGATTTAATCAAAGCCAATAGCCTCCCATAGAATTATTAGTGATGGATTTGGATAAAAATATAATATGACTTAATAAAAGAAAAGACAAGAAAATATAAGTCAAAGATAACTCTAGAATTTATAATTAGAAAATAAGGTAAATGACCATTTTTTAATCATTAATAGCATCTTTCTAATTGTAAACACTAGCCTTCTAAGCTGAATTCTCATTTTAATTAGTTTCCAACGATTCAATCTAATCATCTTCAAGTCAAAGACTCAGCTGTTTAGAATGCAGAATGTATCATTGCTGTGGCATGTGTACTTGACCTCCTGCCTATTAACAAAGAGACTCAATTAATTATTTGTTGTTTTGAATGGGTATTTTCATTTCACCTCTACCTTCCTTTAAGTGTTAGGAGGCTCAATTGCTTTATCACCTTAACCTGAGCTTTGGAAAACACACAGAAAAATTTTTTAACTGCCAATTAATAAACTATCATGATCCAGAAAGCTAATTTTCAGGATGATAGCTTCTAGATGTCATATGCAAGAATCAGCTGAAACAACATACTGACCTGGTGTCATATCAACCACTGAGTGTCTTTGTTTTGAATAGCAGCATTGATTTTAAGTTATTTCCTTGAAGTGAAACTAGAAATAGACTAGTATTATTGGGTTGTGTTTTTATAGTCATAATTAAACACTATATGCAATACTAGAGAGCTTCCAGAATACATGGAATGCATAAAAATTGTGCATGAATCTTTCCAATAAATATTTGGTTTTTTCTATATACTTTTAATTACATTGAATACAGTAGTGTAACTCTTAGTTAAACCCTCAAACACAAGCTAGAAAACAAGAATATGGCTTTGAAACATGTGAAAATGAATTTTGCAATGTATGGGCATGGGAAAGTGTAGAATTTTATAATGTGTAAATTTTGAAATATATAAGTATGTAGAGCTGATATAAATAGCAGTCTATCATTTCTGTCAACATAAGGAGACCAAAGATGATGTGAAGAAAGTCTGAACTTTCAAATTCTATCCAATACTAAGCCACTAAGCCACATACAAAAAGGTCTTACGTACGTAACTAATACAGATGATCACGTCATACCACATAAGCCAAAATATTGCTGCCAGATGCCTCACGTAAACAGAATAATATAACATTTTTCCTTTTGTGCCTATAGATTTCACTCAGGTGTCTTTAAGGAAGGTTTCTTCTTGGTATAACATACACCACATCAGAATTTCATCCAATTGCTGTTTTTCATGACTGGATTAGACACTGTTTCATGAATATCTGAATCAATGTATTAATTTAGGAAAAATACCATCTACTTCTTATGAATGAATAATAAATGACAATTTATAACTTCTCTATTATTTCCTAAAGCATTTACATTGACATGAAAGTAAATGATTCTGTAGTCTCCAGACAGCATGCAGATCAGCAGTGCTCAGGTAGGTGAATGCAGGCCTCTTTGGTGACACAGCTGGGATGTCTTACATAGACATTCTATGGACTACAGAACTTAGATGTCCAAAATACTCAGTGAAGATATAAGCCATGAGAAAGCTCACAAAATATTCAAAATGACGTGACAATGATACAGATTTAAAATGAAAGGCAAGATTCTACATTAGTGGTAAAATATTTACTAGAATAAAGAACAGTACTCTCTTAATTTTCTATTTAACTTTAGCCTGGAATTAGATGTATAGTGATCTGAAATAGCAAACTCATGTAGGAAAGGGCCAACCATCAAATTTCCATCGTTTTCAAAATATGAGCCTTAATCTGATTATTTAAAATAATAAAGTGTGAGAAAACTACGTTCTTAGGTATCACATTTATTTCTTAGAGTCATGAATTCATTCAAGTGTTTGATAAATCAGTTGCTAGATACTCAGTGTGCCCCTATTACATTGTATAGTAAGCATGTGCTTTGCATGATTCAGGTCCCAAGACTATCCACATCGCTGTGAGCAAATCACTATCCAAGGCTTCATGTGTTTTCTTTCCAACCTTAAATGCTGCTGTACTGACCACACCTGCTTCTAAATGTTAAGAATCCACATATTTTCCTTGCATGAAACGAGTCCCAAAACAACCTAGTAAGTCATTATGGAAAGCCCCATGGGTCCAATTCCCCTTGCAAACAGGAAAGAAGCCATAATCTCTGAAAGTAAGAGCACAACATGAACGTCTGACAAAGATCACCGCATAACATTCTGTGACATCTGTTACAATCTATTATGTCTAGAAAGCAAGTCTGCCACCAAGAAGCAAGTCTGGCTCTACTGCCAAGTAAGTGCCAGATAGCATCTGTCCCTGTCCCTGTCCTTGTTCCTGTCTCTGCCTCTGTCTCTATCTCTGTCCCTGCCTCTATATCTCTTCCTGTCCTTGTCCCTGTCCCTGGCCCTATCCCTGTCTCTCTCTTGGTCTTTCTCCCCTTCTCTCTTTCCTTTCTGCCCTTCTCTGTCTCCATCTTTCCTGTCCTCTTCTATTTCTCCTCTTTCCCCTTTTGCTTTTGTTTCCCATTTTACATTCCTTCCTTGATTTGTAGACACTTTTTCAGAAAATCTTTTCAGTAATTTAAGATAGTACAGCTAAATGAAGCCATTTTTAGGCACAGTAATTTGTTGATTTTTTTTCATTAGTTCATGAGCTGTTAAATTTGTTGCTAAATGTATTCATATTGGGCAATTTAATTGCACCAGTGAAATGTAAAAGTTCAATCAACCATTTTTGTGTGAAAAGTGAAGAGAATCTAACTGTTTTAATCAGTTGTGTATTGCAATTAATTGTTCCTCACTTATAAACTATGTAACAAAATGAAAACAATGACATTTTATTGAAATGCTGAGGAAACACTGGAAAGAGCTGAACACAAACATAATTAAAGAAGCTCAAATTCAGAATAAGCCATTGAAATGCCAACAAGTGATAGACATGAGCTCACTTTTTAGTCCCATTTTAATTATTTCGATGTTTCATTTGAAGAATAACACCTATTTGTTAGTATACTTCTAGGCTTTTCTTTTGAGTATTTTTAAATCTTCTGACTTAATTAAGGTAATATTTTTAAAGGGAAACAATTTTTACCTATATCTTCCAGTAGGGAACAAATGGCAGAGGCAAATAAATGCAGTATTTTCCAAAAGGCACAGGTGAGATTATTATAGCCTGGAAGAAGCCCAGAGGTCTGACCCATCCATATGGTCAAAACACATCATTCTTACAGAGGGTATTATTATTATTGGCAATGGGGTTTTACTTAAAATGTAATAATAGAAGAAATATAGAAGTAGAACCAAAAAAGAAAGCAATGATGACAGCCTAATATAATTTTCTTTCTTTTGAAAAGGCTGTGTAAGCAAAATACATTGGATATGAGACATAAATCAAAATGTTGATCATCAAAAGAAGACAAATTGTACTTTCTTAAAAATGTATTTGCTACAGGGTCTCACTGCACAGCTCGGGCTCATGGCAATCCTCCTGTTTTCAGCATCTCCAGCACTGGGATTATAAGGCGTGGGTTACCAGGCCTGGTCTCAGTGGTGACCGGCTCTACATGTCCGCGTGTGGAGCCACTTTGGCATATGGTGTCAGTGATTGAACCCCGGTCCCTGTCCCTACCTTTTGGGAAAAAGAAAGATGATTTGCCCCATTTCGAGTACATAAATGATTCATATGAAATCTTTGTAGAGTCTAATAGTTTATTTTCTGAGTCTTTGATTTTTAACATTATTTAATAATAATTCTTAAATACCAAATGCACAAAAACTCTGTTTTAAGAAAAAAATCTGTAATTTTGTCAAATTACATTTTGTTGTGAGAAAAGGTGTGCTACTTTAAAAATTAGAAATACATTATTAAATTTCTGTCTCTCTCTCTCTCTCTCTCTCTCTCTCTCTCTCTCTCTCTCTCTCTCTCTCTCTACCATAGCTTTCTCATCTATATCTGCAGCACATTTTTTAAGAAGGCTCCCAAGTGTTAGGATTACAGCCATCTACTATCACTCCCATCTTAATACCATTTTAAAATGATAATTCTTAGTACAAATTCCTATCAGTTAACACAACAACATGTAGAAAAGGTTCAGAAGGTTTGGAATTAGTGTTTAACATTTTCAGTTCTGAATTTACTATAATAATTGCATGTATCATGAGTTGGATAAACTGTCTGCTCCTATAATGTATTTATTCTTCTTTAGTGTACTTTGCTTACACAGTTTTCAAATATATATATATATATATATATATATATATATATATATATATACACACAATATGAAGATCCACAAGAATCCACACAGTGTATGCTAATTTTCTCTCAGGCAAAATTTACCATGTTGTCTTGCTTTCACTATTAATTGGGCCCAAGGACTTTCTAGTGTTTTCTTTCCTTACTATTTATTGATTTTATCTAAAATCATCCTTGACTTCATTATCAAAAAAATAACTGCCAGTAAGATTTTGTTATATCTCTTTTCTCACTCTTACTGATTCCTCACATTTTTTCATTAAGAGAATTTTTTGTTACATTTCATTTATGTATTCCATATAGGGCCTCCTATGTGGATCGGACTCATAGCTGTGTTCCTCCTGTCTCAGCCTCCCCAGGGCTGGGATTACAGACATACACTACCACGTGCAATTTCTGGGGCAGGTACCTTATATGGTACAGGGAATCAAACTTGGGTCCTTACACTTGCTGGTCTGGCATTCAGACCATCAAACTAACTTTCCAGCCCTATGTTATGTTTTAAAATCTGCTTTTTTTAGTTATTAACAACTTGTTATGACATGTTTTCTCCAACTCTTAATTCCTAATAGAATGAAAATTTCCAGGTAGGACAAAACCAATTAAAACTGCAAGACACATTATTTTTTTAGTGCAGCCATTCAATACTGTTGGTCAGTGAATACTAGCCTGAATGAGAGCTCTGAAAGACTGAATTATTGGGATTGGCCACAGTAATTCTATTAAAATTATGTTAATGATTAATAAATCTTTCTTAAAGTTAAGTCTATATTTAACAAATCAACCATTTGGTCATGCTTCCTGCAGACATTAAGATCATCTTAACTTCTTAGTGAAAATGAAAATTGATATCTAAGATATTCGAGAATGACAAAATGTTTAAAATAAATCTAAATGTTGACTATTACCAACATATCATTTGAAGGTAATGATTGTATTTTTTATTCCAGAAAGATCGATCTTTTACAAAAGAGAAAAAGACCAAGAGAGGGAGAGAGGGTGGTGGGAGGAGGAGTAAAAGATGAAAAAGGAATGAAGAAGCACTGTAGACACAACCAGCCCCCACGATGAGTAGCACCACGGTGTGCTACGAGCCTGCGTTAATAAAAATAAAGAAGAAATCAAAAGTGAAACGATAAGCTGTGTTTAAAGTTAGAGGGCCTCTTTTTTAAGAATATGAAAAATCAGAACCGCGAGTTGGTATGAACACTGCACCAATGCATGGCCGGGCCCGAGGAAAGTTCCCACCTCTCCAGTCCACTTTAAAAGAGAGCTCTCTTGCATCCTCCATGTTCCTGCAGAGTGAGCGGGGCTCTTCCACCAGCTTCTGTCCCGCTTCCCTGCCCTTCCTTCCTTTCACTCCCAGAGGTAGGACCCAGCCCCAGGGACACCCACCACTTCCTTACAGACACTGGTGTTATACTTCTAAAATGACAAGTATCTTTCCTTAACTTTGTTCTGCTACTTCTTGGAAAAAAGCGAAAAAGAACTGAAAGGAGGCACTAATTTAATAACTGGTAGTAGAGCACTTCTGAAAGGCATCTCATATCAAATATGCACTGAAAGCTAGTTTTTGAAAGTTTTTCTTTAATGTCCCAGGGAGGACTGATTATATATTATCTGTGCAAATTTGTTAATGCCAGAGTCTAATTTCAGGCTCTATTAGAAAATCTGAGTGATGTTCACTGTATAATTTTCACCTTTTCAAAAATAATATGGATGTATTTGAGCTGCTGTTCTCCAAAAGCTAGATCCTGCTGCGCCCTTGAGCCAAAGGTACAAAACTAAATCAGGTCACAAATCCGGGTCCACACCTCTATGAAGGAGGCATTGAATCCATACTCCTGTTTAGATCAATCCTGCGACCTAACCTAGAACACTACCTACTCAAAGTCAAGTAGCTTCAGTGGAGTCCTTGCTGCGGAAGCACTCATATTAGGGAGAAAAAGGTACACAGAACATCAAAATTGGTACCTTCGTTGGCAGTCTCAGTAGAAACTCCTGGGCTTGTATAGGCATGAAGACCTTGGAATTCTGTGATCCCTGGAGGTGGCCCTACTGGGTCAGAGATGGATCGCACCGGTGGGCACAATGAAGGAGCTAACACAACAGGCTTGGCACTGCCTCAACACTCTACTGCGACTGCAAAGCACACTGTGTGAGAACTGTCTCCCTCAAATACACCTTTGAAATATGCATTGGAAAATTTATGACAATTAAATGCCAGCTATATATTTACTTTCTATAACTTAAGGCATTCTTATTAACTATCAGCAATTAAACAATCCAGGGTTAACTACATCAAGAGGATAGAAATATTTTTAGATTGAATCTCTGCACTGTAAATGTCCTGAGGGAATTATAATGTAAAATTTTCCCAAAGTCACATTTTTTTGTTTTAACTGGAAAAATCATGTGACAGAATCATTAATTGTAATTTCTTAATCTCCTCAAACAGAAAACTACAGTTAAACATCATTATCTATAAGCCCTATGCCTAACCCCTAATTTGGGGTCATCTTTAATAGTTATTTTTATCATTATTAAATGTCATATATAATTCCTGCTCTTTATAGTCAACAAATATGCTTCAAATATGCTTGATGACTTTTGTGTAGTTTTTATAAAGAAATATAAATAGATTTGTCAGTTTTGTAATTAAACAGAAGATATTAACAGGTTTATTGCTTTGTTTATTTGCTTGCTTATTTTGTAGCACTAGGGCTTGAATTCAGGGCCTTCTCACTGAGGTACATCTCCAGTCTGTTTTTATTTTTTATTTTGAGACAAGGTCCCATTAAACCACTAATTTTTCCAGGTGGAGTTGAACTTGTGATCTTCCTGACTGAGCCTTCCAGAGACCTGGAATTGTGAGCATGAACCACCACACCTCAATGTCAGTTCTCATACAGTATAAGGACCCATGAAGGGTGAAGAAGGAGACACAAAAGTTAAAGAAAGGAATACTATAAGCCAGAAGGCACAAGATTACAGATATGCTTCCAGCTTTGGAGATAGAGGAGAGAGCCCAGGGCCAAGGGGCTGGGCAGCCTTGAGGAGCTAGAAGAAGCAAGAAACAAATGTTCTTCTAGAACTTCTTGAAGCAAAATTGGTCCTGCTGACCACTGGCTCTTAAAGCTGTGAGACTTATGAGACCTGGTTGAGCTTCTGAAATACAGAACTGTAACACTATACATCTTGCTGTTTAAACCGCTATGTCTGTGGTAAAGTGATACAGCATTAAGAGAGAACTAATACAAGCTGCTTGTCTCAAATTGTGTGCTGTGGCTCATTTGATAAAAGACTGTTTGAACCTTCACAAGATTCCTAAGGGATAAGAGTCAATATTGTAACAAAGTATGTAGATTATGATTCTTGCTGTAAAATTTTTTTTTTTTTTTTTTTTGCCTTTTTGAGACAGAGTCTCGCTATGTAGTTGAGGCTGGTCCTGAGCTCACTTTTGTAGCCCAGGCTGGTCTCGAACTCGCACCAATCCTCCTGCCTCAGCCTCCCGAGTGCTGGGATTACAGGCGTGTGCCACCACGCCCGGCTCTTGCTGTAAAATTTTCAAAAGCATTGTTCAAAACGGTTTAGTTCTAAAGTGTCCCCCAAAAGGCTGATGTTTCCAGAGATGGGGTTTGGGAAGGTCATTAGATCATTGTGACACTGAACAAGTAAGTGGTTCAATCTTTGATGAGCTCATAACTATGTATGTTCTTTGGAGAGGAGGCCTGCTCAAAACACATTGTCACGGGGTAGTGACCAGCCAGGGTACATTTCCGTTCCCAGCTCCACCCTTCCTCCTTTGGAGTCAGCCAACTATGAACTGAGCCTCTGAAACTGTGAACCTTTACACTGTATATGTCAGCATTCTGTCACAGCAATAAAAAAGTGACTAACACAATTAGTAAATTCTAAAAGTCTTTTTGAAGGTAATGAATAGGCATAAATCACACACAATTTCAATATCCAACCTCTCTTTCTTAACTAAATTTGTCAAGTTCAGAGCTACTATTGATTGACTGATTGATTGATTGATTGATTGATTGACTTGAGACGGTCTCAGTATGCAGTTCAGGCTGGCCTTGAGCTCACTTTTGCAGCCCAGGCTGGTCTCAAACTCACACAGATCCTCCTGCCTCAGCCTCCCAAGTGCTGGGATTATAGGCGTGTGCCACCATGCCCGGCTCAGAGCTACTTTTAAAAGTTAGTAAAATGATAAAATAGTTTTAAATTTTTTAAAATATTTTAAGTTTTGGGAATATGAATGATACATGTGTTAAGGAATGCAATGGCAAAAGCATCCATATCATGAAATGTTATGGCTCAAATTTATTTTATTTAAGTGACTTAAAACATTCATCTAATCAAATGTAAATAAATGGACTTTTTCTCCAATCCAAATACTCTGTATTATATTAGATACTACAGTTGAAAATTGTCATTTCTAAAACTGGAAACTGTAATAATCCTAAAAGATAAAAAGTTCTGAAAATCAATTTTAAAAGTAAAACACAGTAACAACTAATCTCAACCTCTAACATGATCATACTTTAATAAAAGCAGAGCTTTTACACTTGAAAGAACAATATAAAGCTCATAAGAAATATTTCCTTTGATAATAAAAATAAACTGCGATGTTACAGGAAGTCCCTGGTTTATGAACATTCAAGTTGCCAACTTTCACAGGGGCACTGTGTGCAACTCACTGTTGCCTTGCAGATGAGTCCTGCTTACAACCAACTCTCCCTCCACTGGAACTTGTTCATAACTCATGAATATGTTGCACTAGTGTCATCAGTTATGCTGTGTAGAAGACAAAACTTTTAAAAATTATAAAACAGCTGATAAAAGTATCTTTTCAGTCACTTGCAGAAAACTTGACATAGACATGGTTAAGCCTCCCAAGTTGCTACTATCTGCTTCAAAGTTCTGCTTTTAATATCATGAATGCTAACTACTGGGTCAGGATCAGTTTCATGAGGTAAAATTTCATCTATAATAACTAAGCTTCTAATCGGGGAAAGAAGAAAGAAAGAAAGAAAGAAAGAAAGAAAGAAAGAAAGAAAGAAAGAAAGAAAGAAAGAGAGGAAGGAAGCAGAAAGGCAAGGCAAGAAAAAAGAAGACAAGTTTTTCCTGGTGATACCTGTGAGGGAGGCCAACCTTTACAGTGCTGTTACCCTGTCCCTCAGGCCCCCTAGGATGCACTCCCTGATCATAGGCATAACACAGGGTGAGGTCCTCAGTGATCTTGGTTAGATAACCAATTTGATTATATAATCTCTGAGATGAAGCCAGAGCCTAGTTTGAGCTATGGGAAAGTCTTCCCCCAGGTATGCTACAAGAGGCCTTAAAGACTCAGAAGCCTTTAAGCTACAGAGGAGTCTGTCTCTACATGACAGAATGTGGGGAAAGTCTGAGTCTCAGGGCATCCCTGGGTCTGGCAAATCCAGCCTTAGAGATGATCAAATTCTATCCTAAGGTCTGAAGCCTGTCCCAGCTGGAAAAATTCTTTTAAGGATAAATGAAATGCATTATAATGTAGAGAAGATAATACTAACTTCAAAACTGGAAAGCCCAGCCTGGAATTTGTTCAAATCTCACTGTATCTGTGGGCCTCAGCTGATGTATTTTTAAAATGGTGCCTTCAATATCCCTGCAGTGCAATGATCCTATCACTATGGCTGGCTGGAAAACATCTTCACCATTGGTAGAAAACTTAGCACAGTAACATTATACACTTCAAATATCACCCTACAGGCCTGGGCAGATAGCTTAGAACACTTGCTTATCAGGGAAGATGTAGGTTTAATTCCTAACAACTAAAAAAAAAAAAAAAAAAAAATTACCCTACAAATACAAAAGAAAAGAAAAAAGTAATGTTTGCTATTATTCTACATTTTCCCATTTGAAATGTTTTCTTGGATAACCTATTTTCATAAGAAAAAGCAAAGTGGTATATACTATTATGATAAGTATCACTCTAAAGCAGCAAAAGTTTTCAACTCAAATGGCAACAGTAGAGTTCAACACACACTTATAAGTTATATGTAAAAAAAAAAATATATATATATATATATATATATATATATATATATAGCTTTATATAAAATCAGCATGTAAGGAAGTTGAAAACTTAATATATAGGAAGTGTTCTTTTTCTAGTTCAATTTATCACTCTTGCTTTTACCAATATTGTATGGATGAATAACAAGTTAATATTTAAGAGAGACAGGTTGAACAAATTACCTAACTGAATTAAATAATCTATAATATTTGTAAAGATGTCAAGAAACAAAATATTAGTTGAATTTTCAGAAAAACAAGTGTTCTTGTTATTTTTAAACTCTTGACAGAGGAAAAGATAATCAGGGCTGACAGGTATTCGCAACATGCTGTATTCTGCTCAGTAAATCTGTTTTTGAAAATACAATGACAACTCTGTTTGAGCCAGAACAGTTATTTCTCTAGAATTGCACACAAAACTTAAAATGGTACTTTCCATTTACTTTTTCAGTCAGTTATTTCAATTTTTTCTGATTCTAACAGACTGTGGTAATATTTCCCAAACTGTGTCCCATGAAACACTGTCTTTAGAAATACTTGTTTTCTTCAGTGACAGACCCTTAAGACAGGGCTTCTACAGGAAATGAAACATTGAAACACTCAAAAAAAATGGGATTCCTTACTGGAAGACCTGTTCCAATACCATTGAAAACTATACACCCACAACAGTGGCCTGGGTGTCCAAATTACTTTAAGAACAGAATCTCTGTTTTGTGCAGAACTCATTAACATCTCAGAGACGGTATATGAGAGGGTGCTTTATGATTCAGCTAAGAAGCATTATATTTATTTTAAAATGTGTATATAAAGTCTAGCTATTCCTATCAAGTAGAGCTCTAAATCTCCCAAAGGTCTCATAAAATGAAAATATACAAATAACGTTAAACTACTTGAAAAAATGCACATTCTCACATTCTCTATCTTTAACAGCTTGCTTATAAATCAGTTAAACAGAGAATGTCAAAACAAAAACGATGAATGAAAGGGGGATTGAGAAGAGACTTCAAAAGCATGGAAATCTGGCTATGGAGAGCAAAGTGGAGCCTCGATCTTCAGGAATTCCAAGCTGAAAGAAAGAGACTTAGAACTGTACAATCAGGCAGCAACTAAGTGCACCGAGCTACAGACAAGCAAATAATTACAACTCCACATACAGCCCCAGGAACAGCTCAAAGTGTGCTGTGTGGTAGTAGCCGTAAGTCATGTGTATCCGCAGCGTGTGATTTCCTCCACTGTCAATAGACAGCTTCTGAGATTACCCTGAGGGTCACCGCAGCCCAGGCAGTGGGAAGAGAGAACAGAGGTGCAAAACGGCAGGCCCTCTGGGAACAGGTGTATCATGATATGCATGGCACTGCCCACATTTCTTCAGCTAGCACGTGGGCCTGTGGTCCTGGTAGCCCCTGGGGAAGCAGTGACATGCCCAGCCAGCACACAGAACTAGAAATTAAGACTAGACAGAAGCTTTTGATTCGCATATGGGAAAAGGAGAAAAGCTCCGTCATGGAGGTCAGCAAAGGTTACATACAACACACAGGAGAGCAAAAATAAATTGGGCCTATGCACATGTGCAGTGTCATACTTCTCTGTACCATTTAAAAAATATTTTGAAAGGATTAAAAATAATGTAAACATTTAAGGAAGAGGAGCTAAAAATCATACAATTTCTAAAAAGTGATACGGAAAGGTTTACATAAACTAACACAATTATGATATTTTGAATGAAAATGAGCATGTAGGCGCAGGACAACCAATGTGGAGATGTCTGGACAAATCGGCCTTAAGGCATGTTACTCGGGAAACCACTGTCTGAGTGCTGGGAGTTTTAAGGTTCACGTTTTATTTTTTCTTCAATATTTCATTTTCAAAAATATTTAATACATTTACAATGAAATATTTGTAAATAATGTAACTATGCAATTACGCAGCCATTGACAAAGTGCTAAGGCTATTTTACAATAGAAGATGAACAACCAAAATAAAAACGTATTTTTATCTCTTTTTCTCCATACATCTGATGAGAAGTTGATCCTTTGTACGCTTTTTTAAGTTGCAAAAAAAGATCGTGGTATAAAAGATTACTAATTTTTACTTTTATATTAATTTTTACATTTAAGGAATTTACTTTTATTAGATAACTTCAACAAACAACAATCAATAGTTTTGGGGTTCAGCAGACAAAGGTCAGCGCTGTTTGATGTAAGCAGTTATCTGTGTCAATGCTCTCACAATTATTTTCCACCAAGAGCCTTGCTCAATAAAAGCCCCAACTTTATTTTCTCTTTATTGATTTTAAGTACAAAGGAACAAGTGGTAAACAAGAGCTTATAAATCAATAATTCACAGTACAATAAATATATAAAACTACATATTCACATGACTAAGAAATTTTAGCAGTATTTATTATCAGCTACTCTTTAATAATATATGTAGTCGCAGTATATATGCACTGTGACAACATTCTTAATGCATTGAAGCTATAAATTAATTTATATGGCAATTCTCTCCTCATTATAAAAACTTCAAATAACATTTAAACAACTATCTTTTTTTTTTTTTTTTTTTTTGTATTATGGCCGGCTCAACCTGCCCTGGGGGTGGGGCTGGCACAGCATATGGTGCCAGGGATCAAACCAAGGTCCCTGTAGTTGCCTAAGCTTGCCTAAGCAAGCACTTTAGACCACTGAGCTAGCTATCTTGCTGGCCCTTGAGTGACTATCTATATGAACTTATTTAAAAATGCTTTAAAATACTCAAGCATTGCCTCCACAAATAATCACAGCCAAAACTTCAAATTTAAATATACTGTAAGAGTGGACTGGTAGGTAGTTAAATAAATAGAAGATCTAAATTGATAGATAATAACAATCACAGAAAGGGCTATTTTTATATCTCTGTTTACTGACCCCTCCTCTGTTCACACAATCACCCTTGCTATAAATATTTACTCTCAGATATTTTAGTACCAGGGAGACAGGGCCCTGTTCATCATCCCTCATGAGCACTCTGGAATACAGGCACAATCTAAGGCATTGGGGTCCGATTGTCTGGTTTTCATTTCTACCTTGTCTCTCTCCAAATCTGTGTCTTTACTGTCTTAGAGCTGGGACAGCCAAATATCCCAAGCAAGTGCCAAGGCCCATATATCCTAAGTTTCCTTATGCTAGGATTCACTTTTAAAATACACAAGCCTGGGATGATTGGGTCTCATTTTAAAGGTTTTGGCAGCTCTCCAGGTGTTATACACAGACAGCTAAACATACAGCCTTGCCCCAATGTCTTGGCCAGCATGCACTGAACAATGACAAATTTTCACCTTATGAAAAAGGTCAGGGCCAGCGAGATAGCTCAGTGGTGTAAAGTGCCTGCTTAGGCAAGTTTAGGCAACCATGCGGACTGTGGTTCAATCCCTGGCACCACATGCTATGCCAGCCCCACCCCCATGGCAGGCTGAGCTGACCATAAAAAGAAAAGAAAAGAGCCATACTTGTTTTCATTAAGTGGCACCTTTTATTAATAGCACATATTAATGTTCTTTGTCCTCTCTTGGAAAGGAAAATTTTCTAATTTTTATGCAATAAGATGAAAATGTGCGTTTCATAATTAAAAGTAAATTTCATGAGTTACACTGGATTAGTACAAATCCTATGAGCTGTTTACATAGTACTGGTATTTCAAAGCACAACATTTAGGATGATCAATGCAAAGTCTACAGAAGATTAATAAATGATAATGCTCTGCAAATATAAGGAAATGTTGTGGCCCTGACAAAAGCTCTCAGAGGTTGAGAAAGGCCCAGGGCAATACAACTTTTGAGCCTTTCAATATGCTAAAGATATAGAAGATAGCTACCCATACAGTTATTCTGTACCTTTATATTGGACAGATTAACACATTGAACATCTTACAGTTCAATAGAAAATAAAAGTGCCATTAATAAAGCAAGAATAATTCAGTGTTTAAATGTATATTTTAAAACTTACTAAAAGTGGAATGGGTCACTAATAAAAGCAAAGTATGAACATTTTTGATCATCTTTTCTGCTCTTGTCAGTATGTTCTTGTTGATGTTTGATGACACCAAAGCGTTTCCTTTAGGGCCCTTCTCCAAGAGCAGGCTGGGCCTCCAGGCGGACACCGGCTTTCCTTGTGATGACTATTCTCTTTTCCTCAGACTCAGAACAAATGACTAATCTAGTTTTTGAAAGATATAATGCTACTAGACTCTTCAGATTCCATAGGCAATATGTGGCTCGAATTAAAACAGTAACCACCACGAAGCATCACCACCCGTACATGGGCTCCCCATTGCCCATAAATCCCAATCTGTGTAATCTCTTTTATTCCAGTTTAGGTGTCTGCCTCAAAAAGCCCTCATCCTGCACCACCACCTCCAGTCTCACCTCGGGTACCACCATCTCCACACTCAGATCCCACTCTCCTTCGCTGTGCCCCAGCAAAGTCTCTCTGTGCCTGTTACCCAAGTCACGCCCACTGGCCAAGCCTTCTGTAGACACACTCTTTGCAAGGAAACTCATTGTTTGTGACCTTTTTAGTCTTTTGTTCTTTTCATAAAACCTTGATAAAATCTTGTATACTTTTATTGCACAAATTGTAATATATGTAACAATTATGAGTATTTATTTTCCCCAAGAGATTGTACATTTGTTGAGGGTAAGAAAAACCTTGTACTCTTCTCTCACTTTTCTTGTTTCCTAACATAAGGTGGCCAATATTTGTGAAATATTCATTAATTATAAATTATAGTAGCCATAAATTTTGGCAACATATTTACTGAAGTAAATATTTCCTATGATTTCACTAAAATATTCAACTATGTATTTAACAGCTGAGTTATTAAATAAAATACATAATTATTAGAGATTTACTACCTATTTTAAGCATACCAGGCATAAAGCATGTAGTTTATAAATATTAAAGAAAGAAGAATAACGATAATGCATCAACAATGCTATCAGCCCTCAGAAGTAAGATAAATCATAAACGCAATGTAGTTTTACTTTCAGGAAAGAATCCTAGCCACTTTTGAAATTCAAATAGAGATATACTACTTTTTGTGAACTGAATGCCTAAGTGTCTTGGCAAGAATTTCATAATATACACCTGATGCATTAGGAAGCTTAATCACTTCACTCATTTGTTCATGTGGGAAGTCCATCCAAATGTATCAAAATTCTTAGCCAATATCAAAAGGACTATAATTAAGAACACATTCCAAAATAGCGCCATAATCAACGCTTATTCAAATTGCCAACTTCTTGGTAAATAAATTCATGTTGTTCTTTTAGGTCACTTTGTATTCAATCCCTGGAGTTAAAATAACACAGCTAGAGCCCAACTATGTCATTTAAGGAAGAAAAAAGTAATTTCTGTAATGAAAATTCATTACAAATCAAAAAGGATATATAATATACAAAGATTAAAAACCCAATCAGTGAGTTCTCAATCTAATCTCATTCTATAAAGACAAAAGTGCACATTGTTTTTAAAAACCATAGAGGAACTAATGAAACTAATTGAGGAAGCAGTATTACAATATCATCAACTTGAAGCATCTTAAAGAAAACAACTGGGTTTTCAGCCTTCCAGTCTTCCAGCTTATGCCAGCTCCATGCAGCCCACGATAATAGATGGACACATGCCATCTCAGTGACTGAACTAAAAAGGAAAAGTAAACAGCAGCAGAGCATGCTGGCATGCCTTCCTTTCCGCCGCCCACTCGGCACATTAGCTAACTGTACAATTATGGCTCATACGTCTGTCACTCTACTAAAACTGTTCTCTTACAAGTTACCATGCTCTTCCTATGAGCAAATTAATTGGGCTTATCTCCTTGTTCTTGCTTTCTCTGAAAATTTTACCCGGGTGGCTGCTTTGCTCTTTGAAAATCTCATCAACATCAGTGAGGATTCTTCTTGTTTGTTTTTCTACTTGTTTCTCTAGCTCATCTTGCCATCCCTAGTAAGCATTGGTCTTTTCTATCTTTGCCCTGACATTCTTACATTCTTATCACTTAATTATTTATATGCACAGTCCCCTGAAATAAGGACCACTGACATCTTATGCAGCAAGGTATGAAAATTGAAATACACCTCTCCTTCTTCTCCCCTATTGCCACAAAGCCCAAACAAAGGAGAGGAGCCACAAAGCAATGCCAGCTCCTCCTGGCTTCCTGCTTCTCTTAGGGGGCATACTCTCTAGGGCACTGTGCCAGGCCAGCTTGGGCTGCTTGAGGTCCCTCCCCAACAGGGGAGTCAGCCCTTCCCATGTCCCCTGTCTCTACCCTTCTCATCACACTCACTCCAATGCCAGATCCCACTGGTTCTCATCTGAAAATGAAAAGGCAGAGTCTCCTCCATTTCCCCTTTGCTTTCCATCACTAACACCAACAGTCAGCCAATATGGTATGGAATAGCTGATTTTTTGCTTCTTCCTTGTGAACTCTTTTGGTAAAGGGACCCACACACCTGGTGAGCTACAGACCAAATACATCTGAACTTTTCTCAAGTCCAAATCAGTTTCCTACAATGCATTTTCATTTTATTCTAAGTCTTCGCCAATCAAGCCAGTATTCACTCTATTTTGGGGGTTCTTTTCTCCCATCATGCCTGGACACAAAATGAGGTAAGTTATTCTTGGGATTCCTCTTTCAAATTCTACTTGTAAGCAAAGGAAAATAGTAGCTTTTGGCTAAAGCTAAATTTCCTAGTGCCCTTACTGCTAAGTGTGATCTCATATATTGTAGGCAAAGTGGTTTGGGTATAAGAAACATCAATAACTTCCAGGTCATGCCTTTAATTCTAACCCTAACCCTTACCCTACCCTTAACCCTAATCCTAACCCTAGTCCTCCATTTCTTTCCTGCTTTACTTGTTTCACTGCGAGTGAAAGAAACACCCTTGAAATGCAGAGCAACAAAGAAACTTATTCTTGAACAATGTTTTAGAACAGAGTTATACTCTCCCATGTCTGTCTCCTGACCATCTACAAATGATGTGTGAAATTAACTTTTACCTCTGTGGAGAGCCGTGTACTGCCATACCCTAAAGATGGCGCCGGCTTCCGCCTTCCACCCCCGAGGGGTGAGTGCTCTCCGCCTTTGTTTATTACCATATATGGTCAAGGCTGAAACCCCGGGCTTGCTTCCGCGTATGTGGACCTACCGTTGAGTGCCACGTGGCTAACCGGGATTGGATGCTCGGGAGTATTTAGTTAGAAGCCCGCGGGTGCTCGGGAGAAAAGGAAGAAAGACAACCGAGCTTGTACAAGGGTTCTGAATAAACCGCTGAAGGAAGAACTGTGTGTTGCGTCCTCCTTGCTGGCGAGGCGGCATGCGACAAGTGGTGGCCCGTACGGGGAACCTCCTCCGAGCCCAACTAGTAAGTATATTTCTCCCCACAGCTCAGAACCATCAGCACAGGTGATGTCGCCACTCCGAAGAAAAAGGGTAAGGAGTGGGCCCTGAAGGTACCACAGGGAGAAGATAAGAAAAACTAGGCTTGCCTGGTAAATAACAGGAAGCGGATCGCCTTTCGGCTACCGCCATGAGCGGGGAAGGTTTCAGGAAGTGAAACCGAGACGCGCTTGCCTGGTAAATACCAGGAAGCGGATGGCCTTTCGGCTACTCTCCTCTGAGCGAGGGTTTTTTGGCTGGTTTGGCAGCTCGCCTCTGAGCGAGGGTTTTTCGGCCGGTTTGGCAGCTCGCCTCTGAGCGAGGGTTTTGCGGCCGGTTTGGCAGCTCGCCTCTGAGCGAGGGTTTTGCGGCCGGTTTGGCAGCTCGCCTCTGAGCGAGGGTGTTTGTTCGCCACAGAGCGAACCAAAAGTAAAAGGAAATGGGCGCGTCTTCGTCGCACCCGATCCTTGAGGCCTTACAGGGGCTTTTGCTTTCAAAAAATTAAAGTTAAGGAGGAAAACCTTGGAGAGGTTCCTGGAGGAGATAGATCAAGCAGCCCCTTGGTTCGCTAACACAGGAAGCCTCTCCCTCCCTTCTTGGGATAAGTTGGGGCAAGATCTTGAACGAGCTCGTAAAGAGGAAGTCATCAGCGGGGTTACAGTTCCGCTTTGGCGGCGCATTAGGAGCTGCCTTGAAGATCAGTCATGTAGCCCTCTAGTGGCAGAAGGAGAAAGAGCGCTCCGAAAAAGCAGACAGCGTAGGGGAGGTAAAAGGTTGCACCTGGGAACAAGAAGGCGCTAAGCCAAAAGGGTTGTAGGGATTACAGCTGCTATTGTAACTGCCATCTCCTCGGCGGCTGCATCAGCTGCTGCAGCAGCGGTAGCTATATCCCAGTCGGTGATGACCGCCAACGCGCTTAATATACTTTCGGGGATGGTCGCCGCTGCTTTAGGTACTCAAAGTACTATAAATGCTCAAAGGGAGGACTCATGATAGTTTAGAGTTTGCTGAGGAGCAGGCTAACATTAATCGGGCCCAAGGACAGGCTGCGTGGGATAAAGATGCTGATGGGTCTAGGACGCTTTGCCACGGCAGCGGTAGCCATATCCCAGACAGTGGTAACTGCCAACACGTTGAATAAGCTTTCGGAGAACGTAGCCACTGCTTTAAACACTCAAAGTAATATAAATGCTGAATTAAAGGGAGGACTTATGATAGTCAATCAGAGGATAGATCTGGTGCAGGAGCAAATGGATGTCCTGTGGCAGATAGCCCAGCTTGGGTGTGAGAGAAAGTACCCGGGACTCTGTGTTACTAGCATCCAGTATGAGAATTTTACCCGTGCTGCCAATCTGTCTAAGCAGTTATCTAGTTATCTCCTAGGAAATTGGTCCGGTGAGTTCAGCGCCTTGATGGAAGAACTCCGTGTGGCCATTGTGACCGTGAATTCAACAAGAGTGGACACGGGATTGGATGCTCGGGAGTATTTAGTTAGAAGCCCGCGGGTGCTCGGGGGAGAAGGAAGAAAGACAACCGAGCTTGTACAAGGGTCCTGAATAAACCGCTGAAGGAAGAACTGTGTGTTGCGTCCTCCTTGCTGGCGAGGTGGCGTGTGACATACCTCATGTATGCCATTGTTATTTTTGATTCTGTTAGTGGAAACACTATAAGGTGCTAACCAATAAATACAATCTTCTCAGCTTCTTTCCTACTTGTCAATAATGATTAAAAAAAGTGTGCTTCATAAGGCAATGTATGGCCAAAAGGAGTGAATTGGTAATACTCCTGAGCATCCAAGGCCAGGAGAAAGGTTTAATTGGCCTGAACAGAATGGAACACAATGGTGAAAAACAGAGGATTTTATTTTCAGTTTGGGCCCTAATAAGAAATAAATCCATCCTGAAAAAGGCCCACAGCTACAGAACATTCAAGGCAGATAGAAAATTAAAGAGAGCTGCAGCAATCACACTATTTCTATTAAAAGAAAAAAACAGGAGACATTCTGAAGAGTGCAAGAGGGAGGGAAAAATAACATAAACATCGGTCATGTGTTCATACAAAGACTTAGAAATAAGGGTCAGGAAAAACAGAAGCTACAATTCCAAATGCAGCATGGGATGGAGTAACAACATTTTGGGATCTTTTGAAGAAGAAAAACAGAACTGAAAGACCATGTAAGAAAAACTTAATGGGTCACAGCAAATGCTGGAACCTAAAATATGCATAATGATAGTTTCCGCAGTAAGGACACCTTTTCAGGTAACAAACGCTGCTGAAGCATATCTAAAGTAATAACAGTGGCTCTCGTGTTGAAAAGCATTTGGGAGAAAGCCTTTCCCCAGATGCTGATCGGCAAGAGGCCAAGAAATGAGCAAGCGCGCAAATGAATTATTCTGCTTCTTCCATGAGATAAACAAGTACAGCTTTTACTGAGATGGGTTCAGTGACAAGATCCATATAATACTTGAACTATTCGAACACGGATTTACTATTTGTGTTCTTTCTTCAAGCTTCTAAGAATCGGATAGTTTGGAAGAAATAGTAAAAAGCCTGCATGGGGATGCAGCATCACAAGCAGTGGGGAACCTCACCAGGAACTCTAGCAAAGGAAGAACCAGGAAAAGATATGCTGTATCTTTCTCCTGCTCCTCTTCCTTCTCTTCCTCTTCTTCCTCCTCCTTCTCTGTCTATGTTTCTGTCTCTGTCTATCTCTCTGTGTCGTCGTCGTCTTCTCCTTCCTCTTCTCTCTCTCTCTCTCTCTCTCTCTCTCTGTTTCATCCTCACTCAAGTGAATCTTCAACTTGGTGTGTTTATTTTATGCCTATCTATGATTTTACAGGTTGAACCATTTCAGCACAGTCTTTTGTGATATTCATACAATTATCACATGAGAAATGTCTTCAGTAAAACACATAGGGAAAATACCGGCATCAGACAAACCAGAGGTCAAATCACAGCTTAACCACTGTGGTAGGTACATAACTTGGGGCAAGTTATAAAAGCTTTGTCAGCTTATACTGCTGATTAATTAAAATCAAATAATAGCACAGATATTCAAGCAATCATATCTACAATTGCTCTGATGAAACCAAATACTATAAGAGTATGTTACAGCATAACAACAACAACAACAAAACTAACCTAGTTTGGAAATTCAGGGAAGGCTTCTCTAAAGAAGTGATACCATAGCTAAGATGTGAGGAATAAAAATAGTTAATCACAAGTGAAACATAAGTATTGTAGGCAAGCATTAAGGGAGAATGCAAGAGTATGGAACCTTTTTGAAGCTGAATGAAGCCTACTACAGAGAGAGCAGAAGAGGAAGTTGGTATACAATGAAATCAAAAGTATGGTTTTTTTGTATGTCTCACCCTATAGAACAGCATAAGCCATCCTTCCATGAAGAACAAACAATGTGACACATATACAATCATCAGCAACTGTTTGCTTTGTAGTAACTTCTGGGAAATAGCACCCAGGATAAATAAACTCAGCATTGTGGTCATTAATTTAGAAATCATGAGGGGTAACCAGCTAAGTAGGCCTTCTTTATAGATGTTATTTTAATTTTTTGAGAGGATTATAAAAATACAAGCCTTTTCTTCCTCCTTTCAGAACTTTTATTTCAAAATGATTGTAGAAAGGGCTGGCTGGATAGCTCAGTGGATTAAGGCACCTGCTTAGGCAGATACAGGGGCTGGGCAGTGTCCCATTTCTAGGCCCGCCCCAGGGCATGCTGAGACAGAGAATGAGACTGGGTGTGATGGTGTGTGCCTGCGATTCCAGCCCTTGGGAGGCTGAAAACAGGAGGATCACTTCAAGCCTGATCTGTATAGTGAGACCCTGTAGACCCTGTACTAAATACATTAAAAAAGATGATTACAGATTTACATTCAGCAGTAAGAAATGATACAGGCAGATCCTGTATACTACACAACAAAGTGATGCAATCCAGCAACTTAGTTAGATCTCACCTAGTATAGGTACTTACTTACATGTGCATGTGTGGTGTACATACCAGGTTCTGTGCAACTTTATGGTAGATGTAGCACCATGTGACAACCATCATAGTCAAAATACAGAATAGGGTTCCTTATGCTTCTTTGCAAAGCCACATTCGAATCTTGTACAGCCTCCTCAGCTCCATCATTCTGGCAACCACAAACCTGCTCTCTAGCTCTGTAACTTTGTCAACTCAAGAATACAACATAAATGTCACCATATGGAAGGTACCTTATTGGATCTGTTTTTACTCCACACAATCCCTTCAGATTCATCAAAGTACTATCATGCAGCAATGGTTCACTGCTTTCTCTTGCTGAGTAGTGTTTCACAGTATGGATGTTCTGAGTTCGTTTAACCACTTATCTATGGTATATCTGACTCATTTCCAGCTTGAGGCTGTTACCAATAAATATGCTACAGACATTAATGTTCAGGTGTTTATATAACTGTAAGTTTTCATGTGAAGGTTAAATGCCTAAGTGGCAATCACCGAGTTCTATTCCACTCATAAGTTTAGTTCTATAAGAATCTGTTGAACTCTTTTCCAGCACTGAGGTGCTGCTTATATTCCTACCAAGAATGTGTGGATGGCCCAGGGCCTGAATCCTGGGCAGCACTCAGGGACATCACGACTGTTTCTCTTAGGTACTTTTAACAGTTGCATAGAGATCACTTACTGGGGTTTTAATTTGCCTTTCCTGATGACTGACAAGGTTTAACCTTTTTCCATATTCATGTGCCATCTCCATATCCTTTGCATTGGTTTTTGCCATTATTCATGACATTTTTCCAAATTCTAACTGGACCATTTGGCTTTTTTTTTTTTCTCTGAGATTTTAGCATTTTCAAAATATTCTATACACAAATTCTTTGTCATATACAATATGATCTGCAAATACTTTCTCACAATTATCTCCATTTGACATATTAATGTTTAGAAATAGCTACCAATATAAAGCTGAAAGTACAAGAATAATAATAACAGGTTAAAGCCTGAGACTCTGCACAGTTCTTTTAATACTGGACCTTGTCTTTTTTATATGCATGTAGTACAGGATCTATAGGGTCTCACTACACAGTTTGGACTCATAGTGATCCTCTTGTTTTCAGCCTCCCAAGCACTGGGATTACATGCTCGTGGCCACCATGCCCAGTTTCAATCACTGTCTCAGCATACCCAGAGGGCAGGGTCTGGGTGGGCACGGTGAACTTCTTGATAAAACTTGTTCCTGATGTACTTCAGAAGTGGAAAATTAAACCAGGCAAAGCACACATAAGTAATACCCGCACTCTGAAAGGCTGATGTAGGAGAATCACAAATTTGCAGCTTCTTAGTGACAACCTGTGCCAAAATAAAGAAAAATATAAGATTGGCGCGGTAGTTCAGAGCAAAGGCTCTGGATTGAATCCAGAGTACTGGGGGTGATGCGGACAGAAGCTCTTTCATGTTACTGCACTTTCTAGTCTCCGCATCCTCCCTCCCCGACGTGCTCACTGCTTACACAGCGCCTTTCCTTCAGTATGCACAACTCTTCCTAGTGGATGACCAATGCAGATGACAGTCTTTCTTCCTGCCACAAATCCAGCTAGATGGTGGGTCACAAGTCGCTCTGCTTATCCCTGTCAGCAGTATCAACAGAAGCGTGCCCTTCTTTCTATTGGCAACTCAGAAATCTTTAGTTGTTCCCATACTTGCAAACAGTGAATTCTACAGCCTAGTAAGATTAGGATATTATGACCCAAGTCTCCTAAGTTCACCTCCTCTGTTCTAAAATTTCTACCAGTGACATTAGGCCTGCCATTTGCCTCTAAAAAGATCTGTTTGCCTATAATGAGGGTTATGTTTACTCTCCTAGGTTAGGGCCATTGCTAGGATGAAGAGCACAGAAAATTCTGTCCCATGAGCCCAGTATTCTCTGGTTATATGACTGAATGCCTCCCTAAAGCTATTTCAACTAGCAATTATCTAATTGTCATTGAAAATAAGGAAACACAGTGTATGAGTAAATTGCAGTTTGCTAACTTCTTAATATGTAATATGCTCTTTCAGACTGGTAAAACTGTTTCTTATAAAAATTTGGTTTATTCGAACATCACATCTCCTAGAATGACATATTTCTGGAAGGCTGGACTTAATTAGGATTGTAACATGAGTGATAAATGGGCCCAACTGAAGAAGAATGATCTGAGAGACAGAAAGTGAATAGTGACAGGTTCTTAGAGCCGTGCCTTGGAAGTTGGCACAGCACTGGTGCACTGCATCCTGACGCTCTGCACCACGACACTGCCCACTCCCACTCAAGGAGAGAGTAAGAATCACATCTCAGGGGGAAGGAGGTTAAGAACATCCATCAGTCCTTAACATACTCTGCAGTTTGGTGGCGGGTTAGAAAACAAAAGTTCTGAGTGCTTAAATATCTGAACATGTTCATCTGTCATTAAGAATATAAATATCACGTCAAGCTGGAAATTGTTTTCCTTCATAACTTTGAAAATAATGTGTTATGCACAAGTCCTAAATCCCTACAAAAATGTAGTTGCAACATACTGCACACATTCAATAATAAAAATAAAATATTATTTCAAAGACAAAGATAAAAGGAAATACTGTCCTCCAGTGCACTGTGTTCACCTTCAGAACTCAGATATGTTTATTCTGAATTACCTTCCTAGAGCCTTTTTTTTTCTTTAAGGTTTTAGGACTTCAACTTTATCATTAGTGCTTTAAAAATTCAGCACACATTTAGGTGGAGATTATTGTATTGGAACAATTGAAAGGTAAATATTCTTCCTCAAGTATTAGTTATATCATTTTTTAAATAATTTTCTTACTTTTTTCCATAATTTTCTTAAGAATGTTACATTTTCCCTCTTTCTATTTATGCTTTACAGACCCTGTACCCCAAATTTTCTCTATTTGTCTTTTTGCCTTATTTTCTGGCAAACGGTCTTGATACTGTTTTCTAGCTTTATCAATTTAATTTCAACAGTCCTAGTTGTATTGTCCAGAAGCACTCGCTTTCTTTAGTGGTTCTCTGTTACAGGAACACTAACTGTTTTACAGATATAATATGTTCACAAATATTTTTGCATATTTGAGACACATGAAAACTAAAGATACTCGTCTGCAAGTTGCTACCATTTCTCCTGGGTTCCTCTTTCCTTCTTTGACGACTTGATTTTTACTTCTCGTTCTCCATTCCCATTTATGTCTAACCATCACTGTTGGTCTCCGTGGTCACACAGGCATGAGGGGTGCTCCTGTGTGAGGTTTGTTGGTGTTCAGTAAGAACACATCCCTCACAGAGTCTCCTTGAATGAGATATTTATGTGAGGCAGGGCATCACAGGGGAGAGGATCAAATGCAAAACATGAAGTTTGCAAACTTTCAGGTGAACATAAAGATAGCTGGAAGTTATCTGCCGGGCGTCACAGAACCACCTCAAGTGACGGGAAGAAGAGCTTGCTTGCTCCCTTCACTGTGGAGCAGCACTATCCACCCTCACTGTCAGTGGATTCAGTTTTTGTACACTGGAGCCATGTGCTTTGTTTGGCTTTGTGTTGCCAAGTTCCTGGCAGGTAATGCTCTGCGAGCAGGAATCAGGGAGTGGGAAGGTGGTGCGCTCAGTCCGTCCCTTTACAGACACTCTTCTCACCCAAAGCCTCATGGACTTTGCTGACTGTCAGCCAAGAATCTCTCTCCTCTGTTTAGCTTTTTAAAATTTCTCATCAGGGATGGAAGTCACACACATCCTCCTGGTCTAATGTTTCTAAGAGTTCTTAAAGATCTTTGGGACTTACAGTCAACCTTGTTTTCACACATTCAAATTCTAGACATTATTTGAAGTCAATATGATATAACAGATACGACAATTAGGTGTTTATATTCAAATAAGGGATAGCTATTCTGAAAATAACTTCATTATATACCATTTTTTATTTTTTATTATAGCTATTGAAAACAAATGATTCCACTATGATAAACTGAAAATATGAACATTCTTTGCAACATTTCAATGCTTATTCTTTTGCAAATGTACTGAAACTATAATAAAAGACCTACAAAAAGAAAAATGAATAGCCAGGGCACTGAAGAAGCAGAACTCTTCTGGATGCTCCATGTGGACAACAGTATTGCTACTGACTGTCGTGTGTGTCACCAGCGGTGGTCATGTGTAGCACAGACTGCAAATAAACTTCCAGATACAGAATCATAGCAGAAGGACTCTAGGGACACCAAGAATTTTTAAAACATCATTTTTAAATTTTCCACACTGGTAGGTTCAGAAAACACCTACCATTATTGCGCAAAACATTTTGTTTCTATTAAATAAGATAATGCAATGCTTAATTTTTTCAAACATATTTTTACCCTGATTTTTTATGAGGGCCCCAATATAATTAAAATCCATGGAAGCATAACTTCAGGTGACATTTTAGTACCTTGTATTATTATATTTAATCATGTAAAGAAGTTTGACAAAATAGGGAATAATCAAATAAATATAGCATGCCCTTAAATAACACTTTGACAGATTTAAAGATTAAAGAAAATGTGTTCAAGTAGTTCAAAAAATCAGCTGATATTTTATGTAAGAAGAAATCTGATTGAATTTTATTTGAAAACTATTATGAAATTGGGAAGGTAGTTAACTATACCTTCTATGAATAAATTAAAGAAACATTTATTAGAACTTTACAACTAAGAGTCCATCAAAATCTTCCACTGCTTTTAAAACATGATTGGCATGATATTTAAGTATCAGGAGAAGTTCACACATGGGAAAGCTAACACCAAGTCTTAGTCGTTCACTAAGAGCAAAGTACGATTCTCATCTTACAATGGCCTGGGATTTGTTTCTTACTGAAATACTTCAGCTAACACCATCCTCAAATTTATCCACCAAGAAAAACAGGCAAATAATGCGCTGCAATGTTTGTGAGATGAAGACAAGAATTGGAGGCAGAGAACTCAGTGGTGCTAAGTAGCTAAAGGTTATAAAATTGATCCTACCCAAATTCCTCCGATTTCCAAAGACAATCTGGGTTTCTGGATGAGAGAACTGAGCAATGAAAATTGAACTCACATGCTCACCAGCACATAAGAATCAATATTACTCTGATAACCATAGCTTCATCTGCTTGTTTGACAAAATTAACTGAGTTTCCAGGTACTGTGAGAGTCAGGAGCACAGAGCCCAAATGAAGAAGCTCCCTAAGTGCCAGCAGCATCGCAGAATGAGAACAATGGAGTCAGTACAGAGTCAACAGCACAAGCTGCAGGCAAATGTTACCTCAGGTGGCAGAAGCCTAGATTCCCTAGAGGCCCAAAGAGGCAGCAGTTTGGGGGAGGAGTCCGGGAGTTTTGGGGAGTTGTCCACCACCTTGTAAGGAGTATCTGGTTAAAGAGGAGAATTGTCTTCAGGATTTCCCACAGCCTCGATAGAGATTTCTGGGTCAGTGAAGCCCAGAAAAGGCTGCAAAGGTAGGGGAGCCTAGGAGAGGTAGATAGGAAGGATGGGAGCAGCTCCATATCTTCAGACAGTGGCTAACTGTGGAGCTCAACTGCATTTGCTCTCACAGGCCCTGCTGCACGCTCACCACCCATATTCCACACTCTACTGAGGTTTCCAGGCTTCCTCATTGTAGAAATGATTCTGATGAGCACTCTAAAGCTTGCAGGTCACAGGAAAGCAAAGGAAGATTCCTTTGAAAATACCATGCTTGTTCTCTATTTTGCTTGAATAAGCTTCTAAGATGCTGGTCAGGATGAATAAGCTAAAGGCAGGTTGCACACAGACAAACTCAGGCAAAACCATTTTCCAAGCTGTGCATCACAGAATTAGAGTAGCAACGTCATGCAAGTAATGCCTCCCTGTGTGTTATCCAAGAATCTAGACCATTTTCTGGGTGATGCAGACATGGATAAGGTCAAGTGTAAACATCTGGGAGCAGTCTGCCACTAGCATGCCGTTATCATTACTAATGTTTTTATAGTAATATATGACAGCACTTTATTGTGCAGTGAATCAAAGCAAACTTAGTGTGGTACTAAAACCTTTAGAATTGAAAATTAGGAATAACATTTTGTGATTCTAACTATAGATAATACTAATCTATATCTTCCTCATCTTAAAAATTTATGTGATATAATGGCTATATACATTCTAATATATAGTACATAATCTATCAAACTACTTGATGGGAACTTATGTATTCATTGTAAACTAAGCAGTACCTTATAAATAAAGATATTCATTGCCATTAAAATATATTGGTGTTCCTAATTTTGTAAATCTTAAATAGATAAAGCATGAGTACAAAATATAAAAAGAAATACTAAACTTAGTAAAATAAAAAAATGATGTTCAAGTAATTTAATGTGCTCACTCCAAATCCAGTACCTTTTGGATCCCTACTGAATTCACATTTTCATTTTATAATAGGAAATTTCATTTAAAATAAGTACCAGAAAAGAATTTATTACACAAATTGAGACAAGCAAATTTGTATATTCTCAACTAGGATATATACTGATAAACTTTACTGACAATCAGTAAATCGAGGTCAAAGGTCATGAATTTTCAGAATGTAATGATAGGGAACAGAAACAATGTTATAGCCAATACAGTCCAGTGGAGACTGAGGCAGACTATTTATGATTGCTTGGTTTTGCCAGCCATTATCTTTTTTTTTAATAGTATTTTTTATTTATTTTTACTTTTTTTTTTTTGGTGGGACTGGGGGTAGAACTCAGAGCTATCTCCCCAGCCCCACCATGCATTATCTTTTATAAGTCACCTCTATCTCTATAAAAAGAAAATAATATCCCAAGTCCATAGGCTTGCCATTAGAATTGTTTATTTCTCATAAAGCAACTGGGGCAGTGACTATGGCTTTGTAAAGACTACATAAATGTTGAGGAATAATTGTTATTATGGTGTCAGGTTCCTATTCCTATGTCCTTGCAAAAAACATGGGAATGGCTTCTAAGACACTCATCATTACCTCCAGAATAAATGCAGTCTCATGGTCCATAAAATCGGACCAGAGCCAAATACCACAGCGTTTTTGGCCAGTCATTTTTCAAGGAGCTGTTCCTATACAAAGCACACCTTTCCCTCTATCTAGGCATGGTTGTTTCCACAGTGTATGCTATAGGGGAGATGTATTTTCCTTAGTCTCTGGAAATAAATCTATTAATAAAATAACTAGGCATTTGGGAATACAAATAAAAAGCAGGTTTTGAAACTGCAGACTAGATGTACAAAGCAAAACAAAAATGTTCTCACTTACCACAGCAAAGCTATTACATAAATGTGGCTAAATCTAATTCAAACTGTCCCAGATTGCACTAAGACTCAATATACAGCAGAGCTACTAACTCATGCACAACTTGGGCGTCCACCCTAAGGGCACTTACTTTTATCAGCAGAAATAATGGAATATGCGAATTTAATATTCCAGACTCTGAGACTTTGCTTCCACATTCCTATTTGTATGGCCATCACCTCAGCGCTTCACTGCATTGCTTTCTTTCCCAGCTGTTGGTTACCCTTTCAATTATAACTGCTCTGACTATGGGTTAAGAACCCAGACCCACACCCAGTGCAGAACGGCTGCCTGGCACATACTCAGCAGGAAATCTTCACCATCTCTGTTATATCCTAAAAATAAAGAAAACCAGATGAAGTTTTCCTAATTAGCAATAATATCCTTACCGCTGCTACATGAAGTAGCTTGTGGGAGTTCAAAAGAGTTTATTCTGACCTGCATGCAAAGGTGAGGTCCAAATGGCACGGAGAACAAAGCTATGCATACTTTGCAGGGACAGAGCTTTGACAAACCACTGAAATCTGGCAGACGTATCAATGATCTGCGTGACAACCACTCTGGCATCTGGCCATCACTTGTAGTCAGAATCCTGAAGTCACAGCTGCCTGGAATAAGCAGATAGCTATTCTACATAGTTCCTCACTTAGCCAGGACCCTGTGTATAGATTTACATCTGTAAATGACAAGAGTGGTCTATGCTTTGGAAAAGTCTAGTCCCCTGTATTTAAACTGTATTTGAAACACTCTGATTCCTTATCTGGGTTATATTTTACCCATTCAAAAGAAAGTAAAGAATTCACAGATGATCTCTGGAACAGGGTCTTCATTCTTGTGACTGAACACTGAAATCTCCCCTCAAAAGTGGAACATTATTTCTAGCTTGAGGGTGGATGGAAACTTAGTGGCCAGAACATCTCTCAGTGAACAACATAACACAGTTAGGAGCAGCTAATTTCAACCAGGCCAGTGGTTTTTATCTTAGTTTTAAAGTAACAGACCCTTTGGTCAAAGTTATCAGATGAAAACTGAGCAGATCTAGCTCCTCCGCGAATATTTCTGCTCACTGCTGACTCACGGGGTGCTTCTGAGTCTGAGCCCAGAACACTCTCTCCCCTCACATGTAGGGCCAACACTGCCTACACCCCACATGTGGTTGTCACTGCCATCATATAGATATACATGAGGAATAACACGTAGCATGATCCCGAATGCCAAATTCATCCAAAGATTACAGCTGGTAGATTCGAAAGAGTCTGTGAGGCCAACTCTTGGCTAAGTGAAAACAGGAGCACAGTGACTGAGGTGCGCTGAGTCATACGGACATGGGACAGGCAAAGTGGTGACATTCATACCATATTATTTGGCATCTGTATTTTATAACATTGGATTTTTCCCATAGATTTATAGAGTCAATACCATGAGATTCTTAAATACTAGTTCACAGAAGCAAAAGCACATGGTCTCACAGTAGTTATCTATTTCATTTCTTTTTTTTTTTTGTCTTTTTGAGACAGGGTCTCGCTATGCAGTTGAGGCTGGCCTTGAGCTCACTTTTGTAGCCCAGGCTGGTCTCGAACTCGCACCGATCCTCCTGCCTCAGCCTCCCGAGTGCTGGGATTACAGGCGTGAGCCACTACACCCGGCTATCTATTTCATTTCTTTTGTATTATTACACATTTGCAATAATGGCTACATTCAACATGGGGAGATGGCCTATGTACATAACACATCTTAATTCTTTCTACTACTCCAACCCTCCATCTTTAGATATTTTTCTCTACTTGCAAAAGATCAATCTTCCTATTTCTAAACATACACTGCTAATCAGTAATTCATGAGACATTTTGAAGCACAGGTCTTCCACAGAATGTGGACTCAGGGAGCATATATCCATGCTTGCCTTTTTCTTTTAAGAATTACAATTCTATCCAATATCCCAAATTCCAAACACCTCACTGTCAGCAAGGGAGGCGTGAGCTGCTGCCAGGATCTCAGCATCGGACTGTTTCAGCTGCCTTCTCATTCGAATCTCTGTTACCAGGCGCTCAGTTTCCTTTCTTCACAGTCAGATGCCGTAGGGGCACTCTGTTTACACTGACTGTTTAGAAGCATCTCCTATGCAGTTGGCCTTGAACTTGCCTCCCCCTGCCTCAGCCTTCTGGGTGGTGGAATCTCATGTGTGCGTCCCAGGAGTGATTCCTGGGTTGCTGCTTTGCAGGACCCATATAAGCTCTCACCTTTTGAGTCTACTCTCCTCCTTGTAAAATCTAGTAATCATGTAATCTTTTTGACATTCTCCTTTCTTCCCCAGCCAAGGAAACCCCTCTAGGAATTCCCACTCCATCGCCTGCTTCATCAGTTCTGTCTCTGCCCAATCATTCCTAGCAACACAAAGATTCACTCATCTCTTAACACTTATATTTTCATATACTTACAATTAGTACATATTTGTTAGCATGGGTATATACACCGTGTGTGTGTGTGTGTGTGTGTGTGTGTGTGTGTGTGTGTGTAGTGAACTAGACCTGGTTCTTTCTTTCCTACTTGTTTCTCAGTCAGCCTCTCAGATTTACTGCCTACCGAGAATACCCTCTCCATCTATCCAGGCTAAAAACACTGAAGCATTAATAGCATTAATGACCTCTCTCTTCATCTCTCATTTATTTATAATTTATTTAAATATAATTTATTTAAATATAATTTAAATCCTGTTAGCTCTCCTTTCAAAACACACCCAGAATTCAACTACTTCTCCCCACTTCCACCATTGTTCTGTACTACAAACATATCTTTCTTGGACTGCTGCAGTAGCCTCCTACTCCTTCTTCCTATTTTATCTTTGCCCCTCCCCACTCTCAGTTCTCAACATGAGACCAGCCTAAGACTTTTCCCATGCCAGATTTGTCTATTTCTTTACTCAAGTTCACAGCTGTCTATAACATGCCACAAAGGATGATTCTCCCAGTACCTCTGAGCTCATTTGCTTGCATCTACCTCAATCACACGAAATCACACTGGCGTCTTCCTGAGCACACCAAGAATAGCACTGGCTCAGGGATTGTATGCTTTAGAGTTAGAACTCTGCCCACATTCACTCGGTCCACATTAATACTATCTCCAGAGCTCTGCACCTCAATTCATTCAAGTCTCATTACCACAATAGGCCCTAGGCACGGTGCCCCTAAACCTCCGTCTCTCTGTCTCTCTGTCTGTCTGTCTGTCTCTCTCTCTCTCTCTCTCTCTCTCTCTCTCTGATCCACACATGCACACACATATATACACCACAACACTGCTGTTATCGCTCACATTTCTGTCTCCTCCCCTATACATACGACAATGTAGTGTACATGTCGACAGGGACTTCAATCAGGTAGGTATTTTACTACTGCATTCCTTGTCCTATATTGGTATGCGGTGCACTGTTGGCACTTAAAATAGTTACTGTATCAGGACTGAGGGGGAAGTTATTCAAGAAGGCCTGTCACAATTACAGCGGACAGCTACTATCTTGGTAAGTCCACGGTTATAAAGAATGAGGTTAAGGTTTCTAGAAAGTGAAGAGGATTTTTTTTTTTTTTTTACAATAATGGATATTAAATCCAAGGATGCTATATTCTCAGCTGTTTGTATATTTAATTATTTCTGTTTCCCAGGCAGTACCCAAGCCTGTGATATTCCTGCCTCAGCCAACAGGGTGTTACAGTAGAAGATGGAATATGCCTGATCTCCTGCCAATTAGCGGGATCTCACATGACTTATGATTCCTTTCCTTTGCTAGTCCCAGTCTACACTGATTGCTCTAACACCAAAATATCATTGGCATAAATAATCCACAATACACACTCCAGCATTTGTGTCAATATGATTTTTTTTCTGACTATTCTTTCACTATAACAAACAGGCATGCATTGCTTACGATTATGTGCCTCCATCACAATCTGCCTATATATCTTCTTTCTAAAAACAATGTAAAAGCTTGGCATCTGGACTGCAATATTTGGACTGTTCTAGATGTGAAGATTTTGCCCACAAGCAATTTTACTGTTTCAAAGTATTTCTTTAGTTTAGCCAAAATGGGAGTCCTTTAATTTGGTAAAGAGCTATAATTGCAATGATTTCATTAGCACTATATTAGCAAGTCAAATTAATTGCAGATTGAATGTAGAACATATATATATCTTAGCCTATTTTTCCATTTTAGCTTTGATCTCAACAACTTTCCTAAGACTGAAAATTACATGAGGGCAGAGGCTTTGCTATTCTGGTTGTATAACAAAGAACCTCACACACCCCAGCACTTACAAAAGGACCAGCGATGAGGAAGCAGAGGTAAAACATAGCATCGCACTGAATTTTGACATAGTGAAAATTTACATAAGTGCTTGAGTGGTTTTAACCGTATTTATTTCTTGTGTCTGTTTTTGGGCTGCTTCCAGAGGAATGAAAAAAAGAAAGCCATTCTTTGGCAAGATGAATCACAGTCCAAAATCTCAAAACGCCACTCCCATTCATCTTCCCATTCCGCCCAGGACACAGCTTACTGGAGCACCCTGCATAGAGGCTGAAAACTAGCTCTGCGGTTTTAAAAGGACATTGAAAGCACTGAGGAGAAATTAAGCAAAGCCTCTGAACCTTAGCTGTGTTCTGTAACACTGCTTCAAGGCAACATTTTTATTTTTAAATGTATGCCCTCATTTACTCAGGAAATTAAGAAATGAACTCTCTGTGTCAGTGTCCCTGCTACTAAAACAACCTAGCCATTGGCTGATTTACAATTGAGTCCTAATTGAATAGTTATGGTTTTAACTATCTCAGCATATCTGCAGCTCCTGAGATAAATATTCCAAGCATTTCCCACAAATTGAACAGACAAGAGAAAGAAAGCCATGGAGCCGACCAAATTCTAGACTACTTGACATACAGTTCTGCCTATGTTCCTTAGCTCTATTTCATTTCTGATGTGTATTTTCAAAGACTTACTATATAAAATGTAAAGTCATTAACAATAAATGAGAGGTTTTGGAGAAGATACAGAGTCTAATATCTTTAGTAATGCAACTGAAATTTAGTTTAATAAATACCTATATGGAGATCAATCTTAGTATCCTGTGTAACCATTTTCATGAGTTGTTCCATTGCCATGGCAGAGCAATCACTCAGATGCCTTCAGACTAAGTCAGAATGAATAAGCACATTGCACGCCCTTGCTGATACAAAGAGGCAAAATAGGAGGCCTGTATTAAAACTATAAGATTCTATAATATGCCTCATTAGTACCCTTGCCTCGAAAAATACTTTTGCCACTGAGCATAGTTTATAAAAGTGTAGAACTGAGCCAGAGAGTAAAGATCCACACTGAACAACTATTCATATACCAGAAAACTGAGGCTTGTGAATAGTCAATGGATCTCTGAAGGTCCAGGGCCAGCAGGATATCCAGGCCAGGTACATAGAAGAAGTTGGATAAATGAAGCTCATGTTAGTGAAAAGGAGGCTAGATTCAGTAAGTACAATGGAAGGAGAGAATTGCAAGCAGAGGCTGTATTTTGTGATGGGCGGGGGGAGAGAATATGAGTGTTCAGGGCTTCAAGATTACAAACATAGCACAATTTCAGCTAAAGACAAGTCTGAGGTAGCCTGTTTATTGAGGCCATCAAAAGTAGAAAAGGCAATGTACAGACTCAGGCATTGAAAGTGACCCAGAAGAACTCTGGGCCAGACTGACGTGGAGAGATGCTGTTCTTGCTCTTTTCCTAAAGTGATATATACCCCAAATGGACAGGAATCTGTGTTATCCTTAACGTTATCCTTCTGGAACACTTTCAATGCCTGGGTCTGTAGCACTGGTGCAAGAGTGCAGCAGACGAAAGCAGCCATTAAGGAGGGCTGCAGAGGCCCAGCGAGTGGGGAAAGATGTGCAGCAGGGACAACCACAGATCTAAAAGAAGCCACTAAATAGTAGTACCAAAGGCAAAATTCTAGTTGCTAGTAGAAGAGAGAAACCCGTATATTAGCTTAACCAGGTAGAGTTATTGAGATGAAATTTTAAGTCCACTTAGCAATGAATATTGCTAAGAGCAATATTCATTCATGTGTGGTTTAGTAACACTCCTAAGTGTGGGCCAGAGTGACCTGGAGAGATGCTGTTCTTGCTCTTTTCCTAAAGTGATATATACCCCAAATGGACAGGAATCTGCGTTATCCTTAAAAAGTAAAAAGCACATAAAGGGCATGCTCTAGAGACAGTTGTGTTCAGGGACGCAGCACATTTGAAAGCAGTTTGCCAAAGAAGCCTTTCTACTAAGTCATCACTTTGAAATACGGCCTGGGTAGAGGAAGTAACAGTGGAGGACCCGTGGGATGCTAAGGCCTTCGGGTCTAGACCATGCGCATTTCCCATAACTGAGTAGTTTTACTCCCTGCCAGGAAAGCCTTGGGAATGATGTGACAGTCTGTAACTTTGCCACAAAACAAGGAACGGATTTTGGCTCCATGTTGTATTAAAGATCGCATCTCACAGAATACGAAGTGATTATTTTCTCCATGATGACTGAGTGGGTGAAGACATAAATGGACAAAAGCACTTGTCTAATTCTGATAGTTGATAGATCAATTCTTTCTGGAAAGAAACTACGCTTTGGGGGAGGGAAGGTATGACATATGTTAGGAGTTGCAGTCATTCTCATAGAGGCAGAAGCACAGAATTCTTAGAAAACACACCTTCTGAGTCTCAGAGGGGACACACGTGACTGGAACTTACCTTCCCAGAGCCATTTCTAACCATATTTGGGAGGCCACAGGATGTAAGTATGTCCATACTCACCTATCTAGGCCAAGCAATACAAGCATTTACTGAGTTGAAGCAGAAATAGTACAGGTAATAAGAGTTCTATTATTCAAGATACTTAAATGAAATGTAGATTAAAGGCATATAAATAAACAGATTTGTATGCTTATTTCAGTTATAATTTGATCTTGCTGATTTCCATATTCACATTTCCATTGAGATGACCAACCATGGTTTTTCAGAGTAAACAATACAATTATTTCCACTATGTTTTGAATTTATGTTGTGTTCTTCCATTCAGCAGCTTTTGTACCTCGTATGATATGGTAATTATCCTCAGAAATATCTTACTCCATTGGAAATATTGTTTCATAAACATATAGCTAATAAAACACAAATAAACATAAATTTTATATAGGCAAATGAACATGAATGCTCTCATCTCATCTTCTTTTATAGTTTTTCAGTTTACAGTGAAGGTATTCATTTACCTTCAGCATATGTTTATATTTGTCTATAGTAATTTTTATATTTGATACTAACACATGAATAAACCAAATATAAGTTGAAAAAATACAACCTCAATGGTTAAAAAGATTTAAAGAAACCTTACTAGTAATTAAGTTCTATAGGGCAAATGAATATAAATTTAGAGTAATATTTGCATACATTACAGATGTGGTAGCCACTCTAGAGTTGCATAAATTGGGGTGGCTTCAGAGCTGACCTAAAGCAATCTTTGTAGCAAACAGATTTACCTGTGAAGGTTTTTGTTCTCATCTTACAGATGAAAGAGCATCATGTGGAGGATTCCCTATATCTTATTAACTTGTTCAACCTTCCTCAGGAGGCCAAAACATGACTGCACTCGCTAAAATACCATAAAAAATTGACAAGTAGGAAGATGAAGTCATTTCCATGTAGCTTAGTGTGAAGCAGCTTTCACTCATTCAACACATTTCTATTGCATAAAGAAATGCACTTTGTGTTTGGTATCAAGGCTTCAAACAGTGAATTAGACTGGGCGGTTTCTGGCCTCCAGAACCTCCTCACCATACACTGAGGGACACAAATAAGTCAAGAGTAAGTAGAAAACCTCCAGAAAAAAAAGGCCAAGAGAGGCATAAGGAAAGCAGGACAGATGCAGTTGGAGCAGAGTGTGTGCCAGAAAAAGACCTTGTGAGCATAACAGAATACTAGTCCTAAGGGCCATTAAAAATCATGGAAGGGCCGGGCGTGGTGGCACACACCTGTAATCCCAGCACTTGGGAGGCTGAGGCAGGAGGATTGGTGCGAGTTCGAGACCAGCCTGGGCTACAAAAGTGAGCTCAAGGTCAGCCTCAACTGCATAGCAAGACCCTGTCTCAAAAAGACAAAAAAAAAAAAAAAAATCATGGAAGGGTTTTATCAAGAGATATGCATTCATAAACTATATTTTGAATTATGACTTCAGACTGAAGAGGGAAAGTCAAGAAGCACTGAGCAGGGAAAAGGCCGGGCAGCAGCCTAAGGCTGTCCTAGAGGAGAGTAGCAGTAGGGCGGAGACACAGCAGTAGGTCTGCAGGCAAAACTGAGAGAGTCCAGCGACTGCCTGGGTGGCAAGTGGGAGGCCACGAAGCCTCAGGAGGCTGGCCAAGCTTCTGTTTTAGTTAAGTGAGTGAACCGGAAACCATTCACACACAAAAGGGAACAGAGGAGGAGGAGACTCAGAGCCCAGGGTATGGGGGCCGTCCCCATGCAGCACCTAAAGCCTCACATGCCCGCAAGTGAGAAAAGGAGTTCAAGTCATAGAGAGGTAGCAAGGTCCCTGTAACTTGAGCTCTGTTATGAGCTAATCTCTCTCTCTTTTTTTTAACTTTCTTTCTTTCTTTCTTTCTTTCTTTCTTTCTTTCTTTCTTTCTTTCTTTCTTTCTTTCTTTCTTTCTTTCTTTCTGTTTTCTTTCTTCTGTTATGGTCAGCTCAGCCTGCCCTGGGGGTGGGGCTAGCACAGCATGTGGTGCCAGGGATCCAACCACAGTCCCTGTGGCTGCCTAAGCTTGCCTAAGAAGGCTGAGCTATCTCACCTGCCCATGAGCTAATCCTTAATTATGGATACCTTTCTTTCAAGTTTTACCTGTGACATGTCTCGACAGACTAAGCATAAAACAGTCTGCTTATATTTTCTTCTTTGTAAAAACAAATCTAGTTGACTTCCTTCTACAGGACAGAAAACTTCAAGAAACTTCTCTGAAGGACAGATGAGAAAAATTCCCTCATATCCAGGAGTTCTAGAACTTCAGGTCAAGCAGGATATATTTTCAGCTTTTGTCAAGTCATGTATTCATAGCAAAGTTTCATTATTTTACTGATAATTATCTTTTAGAACACCAGGCACACCCATAATAAGATATAAGTAAAAATTACATTTAAAATGCAAATTATTTCAGATAAGTTATTTGAGTTACTGAGCTTTGATTTTATAATCAAAAGTTGGCTGTGTATATATATCACACCAGCTTTGGCAATGATGTCTTGAATACAACACTAAAAGCACAGGCAACAATAGCAAAATGGAGAAATAAAACTGTACAAAACTTGAAAACTGTCCATCAAAGGACAAAGCTCAAGAATCAAAGGCAATTTATGGAATGGGAGAAGATGCAAATAAATCTGATAAGAGCCTCACAATCAGAATATTTTATAAACTATTATAATTCAACACTGAAAGAAATCTACTAACCTGGTTAAAAAAATAATAAATAATTTGATTATATTTTTCTCTGAATTGATACATTAATGACCAACAAGCATATAAAAGGATACTCAACAGCTCTAAGGATAAGACAAATGCAAATTGAAGTAACAATGTGACACCACACTCAGTCACTAGAATGGCTAGAGATCTCAACTAGAAACTTGGTGCACTGTTGGGATTGTAAAAATGGGATAGCTTCCCTGGAAAGAAATATGGAGATTCTACTCAAAGTTTAAAAATACATCTACTGCATGATTCATCAGCCTAACTCTGAGTATACTGTATACCTAGAAAAGTTGAAAACAGGGCCCCCAAAGCAATACTTTTACTTCTAAGTTCATAGTGGCAGTATTTATGGTAGTCAAAAGGTGGTAGGAATCTAATATCTAACACCATATAAATGAAAAAACAAACATGGCAGGAACACACACAAGAATATGATTCTGTGCTAAAAAGGCAATACATCAGCCACTGCCCTCTTGTTCTTACAGTGGCCCATTCTGCTTGCCAAAAGACCAAAGTCTTTTTCCTTTTTGTCTTTAATCTCTTTATTTATTGGGTATAGGACCTGGCTAGGCAGCTCAGTCTTGTAGTGAACCTCCTGCCTCAGCCTCTCCCAAACTGTGACTACAGGTGGGCACCAGCATGCTCTGTTTCAGTGGCTAGCACAGCACGGGGCCTGCACAGGGCCACCGTGACATGCAGTACTGGGATAGAACTTGGATCCTCGTGCTTGCCAGGCAGGCTCTTAGACTACTGAGGTATCTCCCCGACCCTTCTTCCTTCTTTAAAAGCACCCTTTTCTTCTAGAGTCCTTCCTGTTTGCTTCTAGTCCTTTTATTTGCGTTTTTATTACTTGTGCCCTAAAATAAATGGTAATTTTCCCACATGAATCAATTGTCCTGACCAAGTTATTGATGTGGAAAAGTAAGAACCTCTAAAACATTACTGGTCCCTACCCCATCGAAAGGAATGTTCATCAATCATTAGAGGTTATAGAGAAGAAGAAGAGGAAGGCTCTGTCTTCCTTTGGATGCCTTAAGTGCTCAAAGGATAAAACATCAGAGCTGGAGAAAATACCAAGACTGATAATGGGACTGTGAGTGCCTAAAGGCTCAGGGAAGAGACATGGCACCTGCAAATGGAAAAACACCCAGCCAAGAAGAACGGAAGAGATAGAGACTGCCAGGCAGGGCCAGCGCAAGACCCAGAGGACACACAGAAACCCAGTAGCGAATGCAATGAGATGAGAACTCTACAAGCAGAAACAGACCAAGTGTGGCTTTTTAATCCAGGTTAAAGAATTAGAGAACTTACTATAAGTTCAATGGGAGCCGCTAGGTGGTTTGGACTGTTAGAGTGACAGAATCTTACAGCCAGAGGAACAAAAAAAAAAAAAAAAAAAAAGAAAAGGGATGGCCAAATAGCTCAGCAGAGTAAAGCACCTGCAAGCAGGTGTAAGGGCTGGGGGTTTGATCCTCAGGCCTGCAGTATCTACCCTGCCCCCAGGGGTGCCCTGAGAGGGCAATTGAGACTGGGCATGGTGGTACATGCCTGTAATCCCAGCTCTTGGAAGGCTGTGAACAGGGGGAGCACTACGAGTCTGATCTAATAGTGAGACCCTGAACACCCTGTAGGCCCTTCCCTAAAATACAAAAGAAAACACACATACACATGTGCACGCACGCATGCACACGCACACACACACACACACACACACACACACACACACTGAAAGAACTAAAAACCACTTGGAATTCTACTGATTTTATTCACTCCACTCTGCCTCTAGTTCTTCACAGTGGCCACTCATGACCAACTCCCTTAGATTCCTATTCTGACAGTTAATGAAACAGAATACTGAAGCTTCTTCATTTCTCCAACAATATGTGCAGATCATGATTATAAACTTACTATAAACCCAAAATGGGCACTAAATATTTGGCGGCTGTTAGATCTCACATAATGATACAGACTTACCTGTGCATCTAGACAAAAGCACTTAACTCATGTATCAATCTGTTTATCCAGCAGTCTGCCTAAATAATAATGATAATACAATACTAATGAAATAAAAAGGAAATACAACTTGCCACTACCTACAGTGTAAATGAAATTTGAAGTTATTATTTTAAGTGAAATAAGTCATAAAAAGGCAAGTACTCTATGGTTTCATTTATGTTAATACATACATAAAGTAGAATAAAGGCTACCAAGAGTTACAGTGGTTGGGTAAAAGGAAGTTACTAACAGTGTACTGTAGTTTGAGGCAAACAAAATGAAAAAGTTCTGGAGATATCTGCTCCATTATAATGTGCAGCTCACTGACATTTCTGAAGACTACACTTAAAATAATTAAGAAACTAAATTCAGTGTTCTATTTTACTACAGTAAAACCAATCTCATATTGTATGATTCTATTTATGTGAAACTTCAAAGTAATGCTTTGGGGACAGAAAGTGGATGAATGTTGGTTAGGCAAGGAGACTGGAGGTAAGGGAGCCTCACTGGTAATGACAGTGCAGCTTCTGTTGTGGCTTCTTTGGATTTGTTTACAGTACTGGAAACTGAACTCAGGATCTTGCACTTGTTAAGCAGGCACTTGTGCCTCCTGAGCTCTATCCTCAGCCACATATTGTAGCTTCTTTGGGGTTAAAATGGCCCAGAATTAAATATTGGTGATATTTATATAATTATTTGAGCATATTAATAACAACTGTATTGTGTAATATTTTTAGACTTTTCATTGTCTAGTGATTGACATAAGTATATCACCGCTTAGGTAGCCTCTCTTACCCGCTGGCCTCCTTAGCACATCCAAATTATTCCACATACCCTTCAAGCACTGGGAAATGCATAAAGTAGTTCCTAAAGGTATTTTAGTAATTATTTTCTTTAAGCTACTGCATTCAACTCCCTAGGAATCTGCATGCAACAAATGCAGCATTAATAATGTTACATTAAAAGCAATGGCATAATGGCAGAAAATTTCTAGGATAAAAAATATGAAATTCTCTTGCCTCAGATTCAGTGTGCATTTCAAAGCCAACTATATGGATTGCTTGACTTCAATAAGATGTTTTGACATCTTATTTCAATATCTAAAATTAAAACTACATCCTCAATTTGTGCTAAAAGCCTTGTGTTTCATCTAGTTAAAGCTCAGGTAAGAACTTATAAGGAATATTAACTGCAGCAATGCTTACTTGAAGTTGTCTTCCACCTTAGACTTGAAAAACAAGTCAATAACTTATATACGTATCTATATGTATCTGTCTATCTATCTACCTATCTATTGCAATAACATGAGAAGTGCTTTTGAAGATTTGCTATGTTTGTAATTAGATGAAATTTTGGTCTGAAAAGACAAAGTAAAAATTCACTAAGATGATAGCAATCACTTCATCTCAGTAGACATCTCGTAGTGATTATAATCGATACAACTGAAAGTCATATTTTCTAAATATATTTATTTCTAATCCTCTTGTCAATATTTCTTTCCCATTAGTGCCATGAGCCTAGGGTGATACAATTGCTCTTTCTCAGAGATTAGTATGTGAGTCAGCTAAAGAATTATGCCTATCCTCTCCATCTAGACCCAACTACCTCAGAATTGGTGAATAGAAAAAAGGGTGTTTAGGCACATCAGTGCCAGTCAGGAAAGTTGTCTTACACCTTCTTCCTATTATTGCCTTGTGTTTTACATCTCACTGAGCTTAGTTTTCGTATACCCTTCCTTCACCAGTCATGCCAGTCGGGCGGTCTCCCTATTTTGTCAGTGTACGCTGTGCTCACTAGCATTCATCCCACTAAGCCCTACTCAGCAAGGAGTGGTAGCGCACACCTGGGATCTCAGTGCTCTGGAAAGCTGCAGCAGGATGATAGCTGCTCTAGCTCAACTTGAACAAATAAGCAGTTTAGTGAAACCCTGTTTTAAAACAGAGTGGGTAATTGCGGGTCAATGCAAAGGCCCTGGGCTCAATCCAAGAACTGGGTGGGCGTGGGGGAGTCAAAATATCAGGGCTCAGGTAGCTTAAGGAAGTCCCCATAGAAAGCAGGCAGACCTAATAGGAGCCACCAGGAGAGCAGAGCATACTGTACAGTATCAGAGAAAGCAGCCATTGTGCAGAAAGAAAATCTTCTGCGTTTATAAGAAGATGCCATTATGAATTATACAATGGCTTATTTTCCTAAACAACAGGCCTACTCAACAATAACTTTTGGCAAAACTGTTAGTCATCTTGGAAAATGAAAGTGACAGTACCTTTCCTACATATGGGGGCTCTTAATAAAAGAGTGTTAATTATATACAAGCCACACTGATTCTTAAACTGTCTCTTTGCTTTTCTATTTTTCAGATCTAAGGCAGTATCATTATTCCACTATTATTTGAACTCAGGTTATTTCTCAGAAGTAGGAAAAATTGAATAATTTCCTACAAGTGCATTATCCAGAATGGTTGCAAGACGATTTTCAGAGCTGCAGAGCCACTCTTGGCGTTCATTAAAGTCATCAGGCAGCACGGCGTGACCCAGTATTAATGGGACCCTGTGCTAGCAGCTCTGTGAAGCAAGTGTTTATACTGATTGCAAATTGTACATGATGGTGCACATAGGAATTGCTAGGTCCTTCACTGAAGTAGCTCAACACGGTGGCTGAGAGGTAGGTGGCTGAGAGGTAGGTGGCTGAGAGGTAGGTGGCTGAGACACAGGATAGGTTCTAGAGAAAAGAAACATTTTTTTTTTTCTTGTTCAAAATGGGATTTAATGCTAGGCTATTTGAAGGTCAAGTCTCAAAAAGTACATGCTCTTCCAGCACTTTACATATGAGCTACCTCAACTCACAATGGGCTATGTCCCAGTGAACCTATTGTTAAGTTTAAAATACTGCATGGACTACACCTAATCAACCCAACACTAACCTCAGCAAATACACGCAGAAAGCTGCACAGCACTGGCTGTTTCTCTCCTCAGTCTCCCAGGTGCCTGGGAGCTGCTACTCACCACTATGGGCTAGAATGATGAAAGCACAGTAGGACACAAGAAATAAAGATAAGAGGAAAGAAGATAAGGAGAACCGCAATTTTAAAATTGTACTTTTAAGAAATATTAGAGCTTCAGGACACAAGAGTTACTCAGGCCTTGTTCTCTCTCCAGAGAGAGAGAGAGAGAGACAAAAATAAATGAATAAATTTGTAAGGATCTTAAAAGAAGAAAAGCCTATAAAAAGCTTGTAACCTAGGCTAGTGGCCCATCCCTTTCACCCATGAATTGTGCTCCCTCCTATGGACTCCTCCTATTTTCAGAAAAGCACATTAGTAGACTAGCGGCTCATACGAGATGCAAACACATGTGCACGGTGCTTTCTCGCCTAGCATACCAGGTGGACGACCTGGCAGAGAATGGCGTCTTAGAATCACAAAGATGCCCCAAGAGCATATGAGTGGATACAGCTCCAGGCCACAACACACCTTACTCTCGGAATTCTCGCTCTCTCCTCTGAGTATGCCCTTTTTTCCCCCCCTAAATAAATCTTTTCTGTGCCTCCTACTAGGAGTCCAGAAAATTCTTTTCTGGAACAGGAGTTGGGGGACATGTACACTGTGGGTGAGATCAGGGGGAGAGGCGCACCTCCCCAGAGGAAGCTCCTCAATCCCTGTCCAGGGTCCAGGGTCTCATACCATCAGCCTGGGTAAAGATCAAAATTCAAATGTGAAGCATCACTTTTACTCAGTGAATGTCATTTTCCCATCATCACGAACACAAAAAGAAGTCAAAACATCTGTATACTGGGGACCACGTGTATTCACTTAATCCTCAAAGCCCGAAGCAGCCCAAAGATCGGTAACAATATTGATTCTAAATCAAATGTAAGGAACCAGAAGCTCAGGGTTTAAATGACTGCCTGATACCACACACCTAGAAAATGGATAAAGCAACACTTAATCTACATTCTCAACACATACAACGAAACAGTATAGGTCCTGGGCAGTAGCTCAGCGGTCTAAGGGCCTGACTGGCAAGCGCAAGCAGGTGAAGGACCAGGGTTCTATCCCTAGTACCGCATGCCTCACAGCCACCACATTGTGCCAGCCATTGAAATAGGGCACAGTGGCCCGGACCTGCAATCCCCAGTGCTGGGGAGACTGAGACAGGTCGATCACCGCAAGTCCAAACTTTGTAGTGAGACACTGTACCAAATAAGTAAATAAAAGACTTAAAAATAATCTTTAAAAAAAGAAATAATAGGTCTTTTGTTGAAGGATCAGAGTTTTATAACATACGTGTCCATTTCACAATGGCATACTTTTTAAAATGCCGTATCTACATAATACAAGGTCTCTGTCTTCCCAAAACACTCACAAGGTTAACTAAAATAATGTGTTGGATGAGATAGTGAGTTGCATCAGCTGGGGTACAGACAGGTTTTGACCAACAGAATCTCCTGCCGTGGTTGCACGTTGCACTGAAACGTGCCTAGTTTCTGCCCAGATAATTCTGCTCTCTGAAAGCTGAGATCTCTAGCTTTATATTCTGAGCATCCAGCCTAGCAGGAGTTGTGTAAACACTCCAAAAACCTGCCATGAAAGAAAAGGAAAGTAAATGAATCAGCGACTAGCGGGAAGTGTCCAGTGGCGCAGAAAAGAAAGAAGGCTCAGGTGAGAGGGGAGGGGACACTACAGTGACTCAGGCTGTCTGCAGTCTTGGCCCAGGGGTCTTGCTCTGGGAAGCTGCACAGCCCAAGTTCCTGCAGTGCTAATACTGAGTTCAGGCAGCAGGGCAGGGGCTAGCAGGAGCAAAGAGGGAAGTCTAAAATCAGAGAAGGCCCGCTGCAGGGAAGCCGCCCCAGCTGTGAGTTACACCCCCACCCTCAGGGGGCCTGGCAGGAGTGCAGCATCCAGGAAGGGGATGGAGAGGGAGCCAGGCAGCCAGGGATCTCCACCTACTTTTCAAAGCACCAAGAAGTCAAACTGAAAGTAAAAAGGATTTAGCCTCCTCTTACACAGGGTCTTCTGTCTTCCTTTGAACAGGACTTTAGAAAAGAAAAGGCAAGGTTGAAAGGAAACACAAAAGAAAGTCAGATTCATGCCTAGAGAGTTAAAACACGTCAGAAGAGCCTGTGTAAATCAGCAGCTGAGGCCAGGGTGTTTGGAAAGGACTGGCTATGTCCAGTTTTCTGAGGTCTGGCCTTTGGTCACTGCTGATTATCCCCAGAGGAGAACTTGTTGGAAACAAAGATTTAAATTGAGAGAAAACTCAGTGATCATTCCTCCTGCATTTCTAATTCAGACTTGAACTTTTTTTTTTTTTTTTTTTTTTTTTAATTTCCTGGAATACTGCCGTACATCTCTACACCGCAGTCAAAAGGCCTTCTCTTCTGTGAAGCCTTTCTGGATCACTGGAATAGTACTGCAGCTAAGAGTTCTGAGAAGTCACTTGTGCAGTCTGTCTACTTGTTCAGCTGACATAAATAGCATGTCTGTCCATGTCTGGTAGGAACAAAGTGCTGGGAAACACACAAAAAGAGTCCTCCATCACAGGAGCTTACATTGCACGAGTGTAATGGATATCCAATTAGCCACAGTGCAGTGAGAGCAAACGTTATATAAGAGGTTATAAGCCTCTTGTTGAACTATTACAAATTTGTAATAAAGAACAGACATCACAGGACTTGGATACACCTTTGAATTTGCATCTTACCTAGCAGAACATTTTGCGCAGAGCGCGCATTGGTTTGGCAACTAAGGTGATAAAATGCTACAGGCAGTCAGACAGGGTAAGCCCTGGAAGGGGCCGGTGGGGCAGCTAAGGTGCCTTAGAACTGCGGGAGAGAAGGCACCTCCACCCTGGGCCAGACTTGAAGACAAAAGATGAAACCAATGCACCCACATACTTCCTAAGGAAAAACATCAGGGACTGAATTTCTATATAGGTGTCAACCACCTCAAGAAGGCCAGATGGAACCACTAACCCAACTGCCTACAGGAGAAGCCCATGGTCTGTGTTCCTGCCTGCGACTTGCTTCTCCATTTGATCTTGATTTAGTCAGTTTTACCTGAGCATGTATAATTGTAATATTTTGACTGTAGTTTTCAGCCAACTCGTGCCCACCTTGTGAGTTCCATTTTTCCTCACCTGCCTCCCCTTGTGGACTTGCTCTGCAAAAGTCCCTGGGAAAGACAGGGTCCTTAGCAACCCACTAAGGTCCCCTTCTGTCCCTCTCCCATGGAAGCTTTCTTTCCCCATATATATATATATATATATATATATATATATATATATATATATATAATATATATTTGATCTAAACTTATATCATTCTTAAAATTCATTCCTCAGTTTTAGAGAACAGGAATTCATACTGGACAATTAGCAGTTTGGGAGTTTCTTTTGCCTATATCAACATTACTTTATTTTTTTATTTATTTATTTTATTTTATTTTATTTTTTGGTCTTTTTGAGACAGGGTCTCGCTATGCAGTTGAGGCTGGTCCTGAGCTCACTTTTATAGCCCAGGCTGGTCTCGAACTCGCACCAATCCTCCTGCCTCAGCCTCCCAAGTGCTGGGATTACAGGCGTGAGCCACCACAACACAGAAGATTTAGAGCAATCTGTGAAATCCACAGAAAATCTAAATTTCCATGTAGTAGTAGAACTTTGATGAACTTTATGGGCAAATAGTTTACTTTTATAGTTGACATAAATTCTCATAATTTCTCATATTTCATTTGCCACATGCTCTAGACATGGAAAAGTAAAAATATGAATATATTTGGTCACAGGAAAGGAAAAATGCAACTTTTCTTCCAAAGTGCTAAATATAATATGAATATATTAAAAATAACATGAAGGGCCGGCAAGATGGCTCCATGGCCTAAAGTGCCTACTTAGGCAAGCTTAGGCAACTGCAGGGACCATGCTTTGATCCCCAGTACCATATGCTATGCCAACCCCACCCCCACAGCAAGCTGAGCCAGCCATAATATAAATAAATAAATAAATAAATAAATAAATAAATAAATAATAGCGTGAAACTTCTATTTCACAAGCCTTTATTAATATAAATTAAATGGAACTCAAGGAAGTAGCTCTAAAATCAATGACATAAATCAAATTATTTTCAATGGAGTTAAAAGTGGTTGTCATGAAGTGTTTTCTTAAATTTCTGTTCACTTTGAAAAATATATAATTGGTAATAAGAGATTAAATTGATCAAATATTTCCTCATTTGACTTTAATGTCCCCCAAACTAATTAGGTACAACAATGTGAACTAAAAACTCATCAGTAAACAACGTGAGTGACCTCTGAATCAAAATGATAATGCTCATACAAATAGTGAGGCTAAAACAGATTATTATTCAGATGAAAACAACACACAAACACTAAGTCATAGATTAGCCACTGCCTTAGGGAGCTGAAGCAATTTACAGGATCCAGCCCATCTTTCTTGAGTCTCTTCTTATTTTTAGATCTTTTGTTTAGCCCATATTAATAAAGTTCAGGAAAGTCTATCTGAAAGGAGGCAAGGCATAAATAATACATATCCTTCATAATTCCATTTCTCATTCATTTGAGTCAATTACTAACCATTCTAACATAGAATTCATCATCCTTCCAAAGACACTAAAACTGGTCTTGCTCCGCCAACCAATCCTAATCTGAAGCTGGCATCTAAATCACTTCTTTCCTGCCTGAGTAGGGATGAGTCAGGAGCTTAGTTATAAAAATTGCTAAGCAATAGGGTGGTGCAGATAAAGACAAGCTGAGCAGCAGCACTGTAGCTCTCTGGCGGGGCAGCAATTTCTGGATCTCATTATCCTTGGAATGGAAGTCCTCATCAACCAAAAATAGGAAAGGGCACAAACCACTGAAATCTTGGCTTCTGACATCATGAGTTTCCAGCAGAACTCAATGTCACAAGTCAGTCTCTACAGTGTTTTCCACATTGGGGTAAAAAAAAATAAAATGGGAAGGTACTGGCTGATAAAAGATTTTTAAACTCAGATGTGCTGAGGAGGCCCCAGTCCTGTAGCAAACTTAGTAAATACCTACTGCTCTCCATGAGAACACTAAGGCCCTGTTCTATGTTAGTTTAAACAAAAAATGAGAAGCAATGATGTGACCTCAAGAACAACATCAGCTCGCCTCAAGAGAAGAGATCTACAACTTGGAGCTGCGAGACTGAGTACAAAAGCATAGCATTCCACCTCATGTGATCGCATCCATGGCTATGTCATTAAATCCCTATGTTGAGGACTTTTCTCCCAAACAAGCATTAGGCAGCCTTGAAAAAGTCCTAGAATTTTAGCCGGGCATGGTGGCTCACGCCTGTAATCCCAGCACTTGGGAGGCTGAGGCAGGAGGATCTCTGCGAGTTCGAGACCAGCCTGGGCTACAAAAGTGAGCTCAAAGCCAGCCTGAACTGCACAGTGAGACCCTGTCTCAAAAAGCCAAAAAAAAAAAAAGTCCTAGAATTTTGATCAGAAATAAATTCCCTTCATTTTTAATACTGACCTTTCTTTTATTAAATGGGAAAATGTTGCCAAATTGAATGAGAACGACAGAAAATGCACAAAGCTGATGTAGCTCATTCCTCAGCTATCAACGAAACACAATATAAAATCACCCTTGTAGCTCTGTACCAACTGCTCACGCAGTCAGCAGAGGAAAGTCATGCACAATGCAGCTGCCACGAAGCTGTTGACAGGGCCACATGTCACAGAAGACCCTGTGAATTTGCTGCTGTGGACAAGAAGACGAGCTGTGTGAGCAAGACCTAAGGAAATTTCACATCTCTCTCTACCATGTCCTGAAGGCAAGTTCTGTTATTTGAGCAGCATCTGCAGCAGGGCAGATGCTTATTGCAAGTGTGTTTCTGATCCTGCACATCGTATACATCAGCAAAGTACACATGCATACAAAAATAACATTATTGCCGGGCATGTTGGTGCACGCCTGTAATCCCAGCACTCGGGAGGCTGAGGCAGGAGGATCGGTGCAAGTTCGAGACCAGCCTGGGCTACAAAAGTGAGCTCAAGGCCAGCCTGAACTGCATAGTGAGACCCTGTCTCAAAAAGACCAAAAAAAAAAAAAAAAAAAACAAAACAAAAAACATTATTTCCTTGCTGCACTGACAAATATTCATGTGTTTGTGTCCTTAATAGACAGACAAATAAGTCATCTAGGCTACTGCAACTCAACGTGTTCCTTTTCAAATAACTATAAATGTATATGTTCATTCAAGTGTTGAACACCCCATGCTACTTAAATTTTTTATCTCAGGACACAAGTAACAGAAAGCAGAACACATACTAAACTGATGGCTAGCCACTATAAACTCGTAAATGAACTGATACAAATACTGGTTATGTGAATTCTACCATTAAATTATAAGTCAAAAATGTATCATCTGGGGAAGCTAAAATAGGAAATGCAGGGGTACGAAGGATAAAGTCCTATGTTAAACTTTTATTAAGTCATTATTTATCCTTGGCAAATGCTTTTTGTAGCTATAATTGATAGTTAATAAGCAGCACATATTTCAATTGTTCAACTGGATAAATTTTGACACATGTGAAAGCTTGTGCAATTGTCACCCCATCAAAGTCATCAAAACCCACCCATCATGGTGCCCATCTTCCCTGAAACTCCATTCCTTTCCATATCCTGTCACTATGGATCAATTTCCACTTCTTAAAATGTTAAATCAATTGAATGATAAGTTGTAGGCTATTGTTAGCAGCCTCCAAAAAGATATGTTTATATCCTAATTCCTAGAAACTTGGAACACTGCTTTATTTGGCAAAAGGGCGTTTTCAGATGAAAGAACGGAGATGAGCAGACCATCCTGGATTATCAGGATGGGCCCTAAATCTAGTTTGCGTCTTCACAGGCGATGCACATACACAGAGGAGAAAAATAAGAGAGGACAAGGTGAAGAGAGAGGTGGGACAGAACAGAAAGTGATGGAGCCACAGTAAGAAACACCAAAGCCACCGGAAGCGGGATGAAGAGCAAATTCTTCCCAAAAGCTTTTCAAAGGAGCGCAACTTTGTCAACACCTTGATTTTAAAAGTTCATCCTTTAGATTGTGCAGGAATGGAAAGCTGGTATCTTGAGCCACAAAGCCTGTATCAATCAGATTTGTAAAAGTTGCTATGTCAGCCACAGAAAATCAATGCATAATTCCTTTCTCACTGGCTTTTAAAATTCAGCAGGATGATTTTGAGATTCACCCACTTGGCAATACCTTCACCACTGAGGACTACTGTGCTATTGAGATATACCAGGGTCTGTTTAGCCATTCGCCTGTGGATGGATATGTGGACTGCTCCTACTTCAGAAGTAGTAAAGACAGGCTGCAATCGACATTTGTGTATGTCTTTATTTTCACATGTACTTTCATTTTCCCTCAAATGAAAGCCTAGACGTGGAATGGCTGAATCATATAGTAAAGAAATGTCTTGTTCCTATGAAACTGCCAACCAGTTTTTTCCAAAATATTATTTTATATTCCAAAAAATATATATGAGAGTTCCAGCTTTTTAAAATACGGAACATAGTTATAATGACTTTTAATGTTCTTAATATCTAATAGTTACTGATTAGTTTCAGCAGTAATCTCTTTATCGGTCATAACATTATTTTTCCTTTTCAAAATTGGATTGCAGGCACTGTGCATTTTACCTTGTTGGATGCTGTATTTGTCTTCCTGCACAAAGCAGATATAATTACATTTCTTGGAAATGATGTGATTTTGGGGCTTTACCCATAAGATTTCTCAGGAATGTAGTTGTATTCAGTATGAGCTAACTATCCCTCACTCTTAGGATAAGAGACTTCAGAATTGTAAAGGCCTTGTGAACCTTAAATTTTCCTGGTATGAGGTTATTCCTTCCTAAATTTTCCAGAGAATTCTTCCTTCCCCACGTTGAGTAGAACCTTTGCCTATATCATTCTACAGCTAAGTGTTTCAGAGGCCAAATCTCTTCTTCCTCCTTTATTTTATTTATTCATTTTATATTTGTTTATTTTGTCTTTCTTAGACAGGGTCTCACTATGCAGTTCAGGCTGGCTTTGAGCTCACTTGCTAGTTCCAGGCTGGTCTTAAACTTGCAATGATCCTCCTGCCTCAGCCTCCCAAAGTGCTGAGATTATATCCATGCACCACCACACCAGGTTGCTCCTGCTTTATTTTTTGAATTCCAAATGCCTTGGTGTTTCCATGTTCTCAGTTCCATTAACTCAACCCAGGATGTCCCCTATATGGGTTCCTCGTTCTGTTTTTCTTAGGCTATATCCTGGGAGTATGCTGAAATAATTGTAAGAGCACATTATTTGCTTTTCATGTCAAGGGAAGCGTATGCCTAACTTGCCAGATGCCCAGGATTGATCATTTTGTCCCTTTTGTTGTTGTTCTTGTTGTGTTTTTGCTTAGATCTCGGGTTTTCAGCTAGGGTGAATTTGAACTCTTTTTATGACAACCTGGCCTTTTGCCCTTTGGTAACTACCAAATAACTCTATGACCTTTTTCTCTTTTATAAGTAACAAGTAAATAAAACATATAATGTACAAGCAGCTTTACACTATTTGTCAGGGGGAAAAATTCAACAACAGAAAAGGTATTCCTGAGTTTAAGATAACTGTGTTTTTCTTATCTTTCAAATTTCCCTTAATCATATGAGACACTATCCAGGTGAGTGACTGGGTTTTTAAGAAAACAGAAAAGTTGAAGAGACTTAAATGGGATTGGATGGTATTTGAGGAAACCTTCCTGGTGCTCAGCCAACACACCTGACACTCACCACCTGAGGGAGCAGAGCATTACCTAGGCTCAGGGCTTCAGCGCATTCAGTCCATGGTCAGCTGGCTCCGAGGAGAAAGCAGCATGGCAGAGAAGAGCTACTCAGCTCCTGACTACCAGGAGGCAGGAAGGGAGGAAGAGAGGAAGCAAGCAACACTTCCTCCAAAGGCCCAACCTCCAAGGAACAACCCTTCAAGGGCTTACACTCTAAGTGCCCACCCTCTAAGGGCCCATCCTCCAAGGATCCATACTCCAAGGTCCACCCTCTAAGGGCCCATAATGCAAGGGCCTACCCTCTAAGGGCCTACCCTCCAAGGGTCCACCCTCCAAAGGACCACCCTCTAAGGGCCACCCTCCAAGGGCTCACCCTCTAAGGGCCCACCCTCCAAGGACCCACACTCCAAAGGCACACCCTCTAAGGGCCCACCCTCCAAGGGCTCACCCTCTAAGGGCCCACCCTCCAAGGGCCCACCCTCCAAAGGCCCATCCTCCAAGAACCCACCCTCTAAGGGCCGACACTCCAAGGACCCACACTCCAAAGGCCCACTCTCCCTCCAAGGGCCCACCCACCAAGGGTTCACCCATGGAACCCACCACCTCCAGCCAGGCCCTCCATCCAACCAGCACATTCAGTAATGACCTCTTTAGTGCAAATATTTATTTATCCACTGATGTCACAGCACCCTCATGATCCAAATACCTTTCACAAGTCCCACCTCGGAATACTGCACCCTTGGGGGACATTTTCCCTCAAAATTAAAACGTGTTGAAATCAGCATACACTTGGTGAAAGAACTTCTGAAATTTATGTTACTTTAAAAACTAACCCCTCTAAAATAACTACACAATCCAAGCAGGGGTGGAGACAGTTCTGAGGCCTCACTGTCATGGTTTCCAGATCATCTATTTCTTTAGCAACTTCCTCAGCATTTCCATCCTTCTGCCATATGCTAGGACTGTGATGTATGCCACTTTTTGTACTTCTGCACTGTGAACCACTCACTGTGAACTTGGAAGAAATAGCTGGTGAAATACTCGGATGCCCACATGCACCATGCACATGATATAAATATGTGGGTTTCCACCTCATCTTTCTTTGATTCCATTTCCTTATCTGTGAGATGTGCTTCTTCCAATATTGTCCACCTTTGAGAGCTCTTGTGCACAGTAACTGAAGAAAATGTTTTTCGGTGGTGAATCTCAACATTTAATTCCAATATTCTTTTGCCAACAAAAATTATCAGGATGAAACTAATGACAGCTCATGGCATTGATTAGAAAGCTAGCACTGCATCTTGTTGCATCTGCTATCAGAGATCCGAGTGCCTTTCTCCAAGCCTTTGACTTACATTTGAATTGCTGATATGGCCATCGTTTTTACTTATCTTCCTAAACTGACAAAAATCAGTACAGTAACACTATTATCTATTAGGAATAGATAAGTTAGCCCAAAGATACAAGATATAAAATAGGCCAAAGATATAAGCAAAGAAATTTGGGCAACAGCAATTATTTTATTCATTGAAGAAGCAATCTTACTTTAGAAAGGTTTCCTGGGCAGGGATATAGCTCAGGATAGTGCCTACATGGCAAGTGCAAGTTGATGAGTATGATTCCCAGTACTAAAAATAAATAAAAAGATAAATAAATAAATAAATACATACATACATACATGAATAAAAGGTTTCTTACCAAGAATATAATTACCATAGCTTTGATAATCCTGGTTGCCTTGTGTTCAGACTTATGGAAGGTTAGTAAGTGGGTGGAGGCCTTTGGGAATAAACAGCAATAATAGGGGCTTACTGGTTAGCTCAGTTGTTTAAAGCACTTGTTTGGGCAAACTCAGCTGCGGGGGAACCACAGTTCAATCCCCAGCTCCATATGCTGCATCAGACCTGCCCTTAAGGCAGCCTGAGCCAGCCAAAAAAACAGCAATTGTAGTAAGAAGACAATCTCTGACAGTGGGGTAGCCAGTGAAAGACAAATTAAAATTAAGTATAATCATTCAGTTACTAAGGTTATTAAAGTATATTCCATATCAGCATAATTTTTAAAACAGCATAAAAGTCATGAAGAAGGAACTCTAATAATCTCTAATAATTTCTATTTGAGGGTCATCTATTAGATGTTTTTATCCACAACAGGTTGTGCCTAAATAGTTCACTCAACCATCTAGAAAAGGCAGAGAAGCATGGAGTCCCTGAAAGTGTGACCAGTTAAAATTTTAAAAGTAGTTTTCATGCAGCTCTGTAGGCTTACAGCCTGACAGTCCCCTCCAGGAGGGCTATGTGAGCATCCAGCTTTCTACTGAATCACAGCATCCAGCTCAGTGCCTAAGAGTAGTTGGGCATGAAATTTATGGGGAGAATGGACGAATGGATAGGCATGTGAAGGGAGGGTCAATGGCTGCCTATACTGTAAAAACAAAGTCTCATTTTTACTAAAGCATTAGTAAATATGTTTCTTAAGTATTGTTTATGCCAGAATGGAATTTATAATTCAGACACCTTCTTCACTGGTATTTTAAAGTTTTAAAAACTCTATATTTTATAACATATATTTTTAAATGTTCCTATCTCCATCCATGGCAGACATGTTTGCTAATACTTTAAAAACAAAACATGAAAAATTGATTAAAAAAATAAAAACAGAAAAACTGCTTTGGAGTCATTGTTAGTAACAACTCAAGTAGAAGGGCTTTTTAAAAAACAAACAAACAAACCAAAAGTAAAATTCAATAAAACTAACTTTGTCACAGCCAAAACCATTGTACAATTTTACCTTCATTCTACTAGAGAAAGCAAATAATTTGAATTTCTATTCCAAGTGGTTAGAAGTTAATGACATTTTTGTGCTCTTGATAAAACCTGGCTCTGCCCACGATGGTGTGTCACAGAAACATTTCATCATTTAAGCCTTAAAACAAAGTTTCCCTTTTCTTCCACTTATTCCAAAGGACAGTGATGTTGACACAAGGATCAAACCGTTTGCCCTCAAATGCCATTATGAATGTGTATCAGAGAGGGGAGAATGCGCAACTTACATTAGATTCCCAGGCTTCTAGCAGACTCTCCCTGTGCCAATTATGGGTGACTTTCATTTACATATAAATAGCTCTTAAATTCCACCACAAATGTACTTGAAAACATTGCATCAAGTAGTTCAGAAAAACACGGATTGTTAGGTGCATTTCAATTTACTGTTAAAATGTTTACTACAAGCATGTATTCAAGAAAACAAAAGAAATGGAATCAATTTTTATTACACAAAACATCTTTTTAAATTATTGAAATGATCCTCATATTGCTCTTAAAACCTTCAGCTAATGTTTCTTTTAGCACGCTGTTACTGTTTTACTGAAAGAAAGAAGAAAAGATTAAGTTTTCCTATACAGTGTGGTATGTTGTATGGGGTATATAGTGCTACAGTTTTATTTCTTCTCAGGTTTTGTCTGTGTACATCAGACAAATAAATAAAACCAGGCATACTTTCCCAACAAAACTTGTTTTTATCTTTCTAAATAATCTGGCTTAAATTGTCTATCCTTGTCATGTTCCCTCCCACTAAAAAACATTTGAAGTCAGCATGACCTTATTAGTAGTTTCTAACCACTAAATTGCCACAGAATAACCCGAATCTACCTTGTATATCATTGCTGGTCGGGAGTTATTTCAACTTGCACTGCAGTTTTGCAACTGAATTTGATGGTATAAACAGACAAGTAGACTGGGAGCATACACATCCGAAACATGATTTGCCAAACTGAAAGTCTGGAGATACACACAGGGACAAAGAGTTGGATTTGATGTTTATATGCTGAAATGATATTAGTAGAGTTTTACATTTGATAAAAGATGCCACAATTAGTTTAGAAATACCTGAAGATGCTTATTTCATTGTTTTAACTTAAAAACTCAAATTAAATGGCAAATAGTGGTGTGTGATAGGGGAAAAGAAGGGAGAGACACAGTCAGAGAGAGCGAGAGAGACTAAATGACGGTAGGGAAGCTGCGAGTCTATCCCTGTACCCCGGAAGGCCGAAAGTGTGCACTGAAGCCCTTGGTGTGGGGACACTCTGTATGAGCACGTGGCAGGAACACTGCTGATCTACAGATGCATCTGAGGGACTTCCAAAATTGATTACACTAAATTTCATCTTCAACTGATAAAACATAGACACTATCGATTATCTGCCACATGTGGGGAAGTATAATACTACTCTGGTGCATTTATGCAGCATTCCGACACAAACCAACACCTAAAGGAAGGATAAAAGAATCCTAAGTTGTATTTCATGACCCAAACCACCTCAGAAGAGGAAAAAATTTGGAAGTTCACAGACCAGAGCTGATTCATAAAATGGAAAACACAGAAGAAATGACTTCTTAAAAAATAAAAAGCAAAATAAAATTGGAACATGTACTAAGATTTGTATACATGAGAGAAAGTCAAGTTCTGAATTTCATAGGACACATTTCTTAAAGTTTACAGTCTGAAGGTTGATATAAGTAAAGCTTTAACTAGCTCAAAACACATGACAAAGAAATTGTTTCAGGAAAGAGTAGTGTAATAGCTATTAACTGACTTCTTGATTTCTTTTGACAGCTATCTGAACAACTAAATTTCATTAATGTTTGCAAATAAGTCACAAAGTAAGCAACGAAAATAAGATTTCTGTAGCCACAGCCACTGAGTACCATGACTGCGTATAGTCAAATCTGCTAACCATAAACTTGGCAGATCTGTCATATTTGACCAGATCGTGACACTTGTATTGAATACGGCATCCGTGATGACCTGCACATCCACGCTTAGCACCGGCCCTTTTCCACAATGTACTCTACCACTTTTCCTCTCTTCCTCGCTTGTTGCTCTATTATATAAATTAGATTTTGCAGTTACCATAGGGGAATCGTGCTTGCTAGTATGGATCAACATACTTAATAATCATCTTCTTTCTAAACAGAGTTAACAGCAAATGGGCTCTGATGAAATTTTTATGCAATGGGAAAACTCTGTGCTGTGTCTGAAACAGAGATGGCTGCTAGTATCTGGGAAGCCATTTATAAAATACACCACAAAAGGAGGTTCTCTGGAAAAAAAAAATGATGTTGCACTTCAGCATGGGTCTTATGATGAACTCATTTCCTTAACTCTTTTCCTAGGCACCACTGACGCATGAAGCTTCTACCTACCAGTCCATGTTTTTCTTCGCTTGCTTTCTTTCCCTTCTCTTAATATCACAGTATGTTGCTAAGGAAAATGCTATGAATTAAAAAAGAATAAATGACATACATCTGCAATCTAAAATGATTGGGTTTGAGATAGGAAAAAAATCTTATGAGTGGGACTGTGAAAACTACACTATAAAATAAGATTTACTTCAAATGTCACTGCAATCTGAAACTTCTCTGAAAATCTAAAATACGCCTAATGAACTAAGATACATAGAACATCAATCAAAATTAGATATTTTTCATGAAATACTTATTATTTGGCTTCTGAAAATTATAATTAAGAAGATATTGGAAAACTACCCCGATAGTTATTTTAAAGGGAGTAAATATGATTTTCTAAAAAGTTATAGCTGACCAGCTGCCATGTAGAAATGTTCACTTATTCCGTGAGTTCTCAACAGATTTAAAAATGACATACAGCGATCCAATTTCCATAAGCTGGTGGCATAACCTAGGTACTGCAGAGGCTTGAACAACTTCCAAAGGACACAGTTCAGGGAAGGTCAAGCGGAGAATTATACTCAGGAAAGTGCTGGTTTCAGCTCACTGCTTGCTGGGAGCCAACAGAGACGAGGGCAGGCAATGTCTTCACACTGTTCAAAGTACTCTTTGAGGCCCTCCAGTTCTCCAGGGATATATTCTCTCCATTTAGCAGTGAAAAAATTGAAACATAAAAAGGTTAAGTGACATTAAGATCAAACGAAGAGTAAGCAGCTTAAGACACGGATAGCTGGTTCCCTGCATCACGTTGCCAGGGCCAGGCAGAGATAAACTCCATTCAAATACGTGCTTTATGGTAACAGCCAAAGGTTTAATTGGAAGTTACCTCTGACTCAGCAGAGAACTAAATGACCCTATGAACATCTAGGAATGGTCAAATGTTTGCTGACTATCATCACGAATCTGGAAAAAACTTATGGAAAGCATATGACTGCCATACTTAGACAATAAGTATTTTTGGATATTTCAATATATTGCTCATCACTTTGCACACCAACTATAATTTTAGCTATTTCAATCCAGCAACACATTTCTAAAAGTCCTAAAAAAAAGAAACCAATATTCCCAATTTAAAAAAAAAATTGTTGAAATCATATTTCAGTGATACACGCATTCCCATGGTTAGAGAAGCATGACTCACACTGGCTACATCTTGGAAGTGGACTATGTGTTTATCAGCAGGTGAATTGATGAAACAGATGACACACAATGAAGCACCTTCTGCCATATATAAAGAAACTTGAATCATTTACAGGAAAATTGTTGTACCTTGAGATGACATTGTTAAGTACAATAAATCAAACACATAGCATAAACATTACATGGCTTATCTTTAAAAAAAAAATTTTTTTTCCTCTTTAATTTATTTGGTACAGGGTCTCACTATGCAGCTCAGACTGGTAGTGATCCTCTTCTCTCAGCCTCCCCAGCACTGGGACTACAGGCATGCACAACCACACCCAGTTTCAGCATCCAACTCAGCGTGCCCAGGGCACCAGGGCTGGCACAGTATGAATTTAAAAAAAAAAAAAAATATATATATATATATATATATATATATATATATGTATATATGACTTTTTTGACCCAGATCAAACCCAGTTCCTTGTGCTTCCCAGGCAGGCACTTAGACTGCTGAGTTATCTTCTCAGCCCTACATACCTTCTTTTACCTAAGAGACATAAATACATATAAAAATCAAAGAAAAACAAAGAGAAGATAATACAAAGTAGGCAAATAGATCTTTTCCAAAAAGGAAGAAGATCAACAGACATGGTGGGAGGGAGGGAGGAGAGGGAAAGAAAATGAAAAGAGAAATTAAAATGTCTTGGAAACAGGTACCAATCCCAAGGAAGACATGCCTACAGTATGTACTCCAATGTGTATGAGTAATAAAAGATTTTAAAAATCATTGTAAGACAAAGAGAAGGCCTGTAAATAGTTGTGACGGAATAAGCAGTTTCTGGAAGGATTCTGGACTCTGCGTCGCAGGCACCATAAAATGAGAGCCAACAGGCAGTCAGTCACTTACTGACAGAATCTTTCCTCCCAGAAATCCACAGGCCAGTGGGCCAGAGCTGCACCCTTCTCCCAAGTCCCTGAAGGGCAGACAGGAGCTCATTCCATTCCATAAGCAGTATCTGGGATCCTGCCTCAGGAGGCAATCAACCTGGAGAACCCAGTGGGGGCAGAGTCGGGGGAGAGCTCAGGACTACACCACGGCATCCTTGCGACAGAAAATCAGACCACGCTGCAAGCAATTACTTTTTAACATTGGTCTTTTCCAAACCTTTGCAACAAGGAAATGAAGCAAATTAAGTGAAAAAAAAAAAAAAAAAAATCTGTAAAATACGCTGAAAATGGATGGTTGCTACTGCCAATTTTTTTTCCTTTCAGTAAACTATTTCCTTCTTTTTTCTATTTAATTGGAAAACAAATGATTACATAATGAATGTCAGTAGATTATGTAGCTTATGATATAGTATTTTTATTATTATTATTATTTCCCTTCCTTCGTGTGGGCTTTACCTACTGAAATGGTTTCTCACAGAAAATGAGAAGTGATGTCAAGTTCGATTTTGACTAAGCCCTGACTTTGTAGTTTCTAAAGTAGGTGGGTGGAGTCCCTGTCAAGCCTTCAGCTCAGGAACTCCGCGGGGGTGGGGCCGCCCACTGAAGCTTCTCCCGGTGACAAACTGATAGAAGTATACTGTATGGAATTTATTTACGCTTAATAAAAGTAATTACAGGGCCTGGGAGATGGTTCAGCTGTGCAAAACACCTACTTAGGTTAGCTTAGGCAGCCTCAGGGGCTATGGTTTAAGGCCTGGCTTCACGTGCTGCACCAAACCTCACCCCCAGGGAAGGCTGAGCCAGTCATTAAAAAAAAAGTAATTACATAGTCATACACTGGATTTACTATATTGTCAGGCAAAAGTACACACGGTGAGAAAAAACTAAAAAAAAATATATATATGTATATGTATATATATATATAATATGTATATATATAATATATATATATATATTCATTAACTGAACAATTGGACAAATTAATAATACAGGGAAATAGTCGAATTTCTCACTTTGCGGATACAAGTTAGGGTAAGAAAGGGAAGGCAATTGGAACCATTACATGCTAACAGATTACAGAGGGAAATGTCAAAACTCAAATTAATTTAGTTCAGTACATGGTTCCACCTAGAAATGTAGGTAGCTATGGTTACATGCACAGATTAATGACACAGAAGTCTAATTCCTTGTTCTGCTAGCTAGGACAACCTGGAAGTAACCACATCCCAGGAGCATTACAAATATCTAGTTCCCAGAATTGGTTACTAGTAAAAAAGCCTGCAATCCTCACTAAAATAGCTATAGGACAGGCAAGAAATATAAAGGGGCTGCCTGGGGCATTTTGTAGGGTGAGAAAGTGAGGACTTCCTGAGGGTAGGAAGGGCAGGGAGGGATTCCTCTGCTGATGTGACTCTGTGAAAGGGACAAGAAAAAAAATTAAAAGAGCGCTCCAGGCCAAACATGGGAAAATTCTGTGTTTTGTTTGTTTGGTTGGTTGGGTTTTGTTGTTGTTATTGTTTTCCTGTGGTACCAGGGATTGAGCAACAAAATAAATACTGGATTATACTCAAAGTATACAATAAATATCATTTACCTATATACATAGAAATAGGCAGGTATATAAATTACTGAGCTAAAAGAGACAAATACCTCCAAGCAAAATAAATTCAAATTGTCTAGGCTGACACTTTGTCCTCCCAAAGAAAAAGAAGAATTCTGCAGTCCTTGAGTGTGAGCTTTGTATAATGACTAACTTACAAATAGAGTATAGAAAAAGGAGGGGAAAAAACTGACTTTAGATTGTGGAGATCTGACCAACGACAGCTCAGCCAGAAGGACAAGGTCAGCACCACCGTGATAAATCATGTTAGGAGCATGTCCCCTGGTAATGGACAGAAAATGCACCGCACATTCATGACCTCCTCCAGAAAACACACACTTTCCCCTTAACCATGAGAAAAACACCCCCCCAAAAAAGAACTCATTCGATAGTCACTCTACAAAGTATACACAAGCCACTGTGTGCACATGCACACACACACACACACACACACTTTTGTTGACTCTAAGGAAACTGCACACACACAAAAAAAAAAAAAAAAGAGAGAGAGAAGAAAGGAGAGGAAGGTATATAATTTAACTACTAGCAACGGGATTTACAGAAGAAAAACTCCATTTCTCAATACAGAAACTTCCCTCCTAAATGCAATCACCTGACCTGAACTGGACTGATCATTCCAGCAGTTATTTCCTGGCCTCAATCTCCCCATCTGTAAAACAGGAATAACAATACTGAGGTCACTGAGTTAATGAATGCAAAATGCTTAAGGCAGACTCAAACACAGAGGAAGTTCTATAGCTCTGATTCATCATTATTACATTTCTTTCTACTGTTCATATTATGCCATCTTTGCTAAGAATCTGAATTTTGAGCTATAGAAGCTGAGGAGTGGAAAAACTGGATGCAAGAAATGCAAGGCTCTGGATCTAGTTTGCTGCCTTTTATGTGGTTGTTCCCTTTAAGCTCAAGGATTTTGTTTTCCCTGAAGTCTTCCTCTTTATACCCAGGGCATTAATGACAGCAAGCAACGCTAAGAATCAAAATCTAGACCAACTGTCCCCAAGCCTGCTGATGAGCTCCAGGTGAGCCATTTTCTGCAACCTCAAATCAACTATTTCCAGAGAGTTTGCACTTGGGCATTGCCAAAGTCCACTGTAGTTTCAATAGTCTAATTCTTGGAAGACTTTAATATTATTTAATATTTTATGAGAGTATTTTTTAAAAAAAGAATCATATCTCTAGAATAAACCAGACTGTAAACATCAGCATCTTCTATGGCTCCGATAATTATTCTCCTTTTTATTTCTCTCCACAGCACTTAGCTTAGTCAAAAGTTAGGAGATTAGACAAAAAATGTCCAGTGAAAGAAAAAGGGTAACTGAAGTTAGTAGAGGTAGCCAGATATATATATATATATATATATATATATATATATATATATATATCCATATCTATATCTATATTTGTTTGATACCAGGTCTCACTATGCAGCTCAGACTCATAGTGATCCACCTGGGATTACAGCTCTGGGATTACAGGTGTGAACCCCACAGTATATTTAGGGCCAGCACAGCATGCAGTGCCAGAGATCAAACTCAGGACCTGTCACTTGCCTGACAGGCACTTATCCAACGGAGCTATCTCCCTAGCCCAAACTGAGATGTTTATCGGTGGTATACATGTATTTTTTGGTACTACTGCTCTATTAAATTCTATCTAATTCTATCATGCATTCCTGTAAAGGGCATTTTTACAAAGAGGGTGACTTTTACAGTTTCTGTAGTTTTAGATGGGTCAGAAACAGCAAAATTGGTGCCAGTCATTTTTCTAAACGAATATATTACTGTTTTAAACTTAGCATGATATTATAAGAAATCACCATGTGTGAGTTTTGCAATTAAAAAGAAATGTTTGTATTTATTAAAGTTTTCAAGTGATACAGTGTTTTGCAACAAAATAAATACGTACATGAACTAAATGTCAAGGACCGATAATGAGCAGTTAGAACTCTTGCTTGAGCAGATCTCTTGCTGGAGCGAGGCAGTAGCCCTGTTGTGTAGGAATACTCAGACCAGAAAAAAAAAAATCACCATTTTGTCATTACTGTACTCTTCTGCCATAAGCTGATTTTCTTCATCAAGCTGTTAGGTGTTTTCCTATTTTTAAGTGGTAAATATTTTCTTAAACTACCAGTACAGAACATTATTATCAATCAGCATTATTTTTGGAGACACGATTTCACTGTGCAATCCGGGCTAGTCTTGAACTTACTATGTGACCCAGGGTGGCCTGAAACTCATAGCTATCCTCTGCCTCAGCCTTTCCACTGCTACGATGACAGGCATCCACCACCACACCCATTTGCAACATTAAGTTTACAGCTTATGTTTTCAAATTTATAGAGGTCTAAAGGCTTTCCATGCAGCTGTGAATACACACTTTTCTACGGTAAAGATCTTTCAAAAGGCCTGTAATGCAACCAATGAGCGGTATTATAAAGTCAGAGCAAAAACAAAGGAAAAGTAGGCAGAGTGCAAGCAAATCACAACACATAATTGAGGTCAAAAGAAGGAGTCATTAATTTCACAAGAATGTACTGGATGGTTTTAAGGCTCACTTCAGATGCATTAGTAGGGTATCATTTTCTATTTAAGGAGGAGTAATATCAAAGCAAGTCAGCTTAAATACTATAGCTGTATTTCGTGAAAAGGGGTCACTTTAATTTCAGGGTCCTTTATTTCACAGTAAGGTAACTGATAGAACTGTAAAATAGCACTCAAAATATAAATAAAGCCAGTTGTCTTCTCTTCAACCAGGCACTTATTATTTGAGCATTTGTCTCTCCATTCTCCCATGCATTAAGCTTTACATAGAATTGTGGCCCTCTGAAAGTCAGACAGAAAGCTAACTTTTCTCAAACGATTTAAAATAATTAATCATATTCAAAAATATCTTATACAAAATCAAACACAGAGGTGGTAAAGTTTATACATCTATTTCCAGATGACAGTTTAAAATGCACAGTATTTTATTAAGATTGTTTTGAATGTTACAGTGATACCTTAAGGTGCTTGCTTTATTTGTGTTGAGTAATCTACCTATTACAGAAAAACTATCTCCTACAGGCTGCTGTGAGATTTTTAAAATACTAGTAAAATAGCAGCCACACTTTCCTGTGCAGATATTGTGATGAAGAACCTTAATTTGAAGTTGAAATATTTCCTTATAATCAATGGATGCATTGCAGCCTATGGGGAAGAGCCTGTGTCCACCTAAGTGTGAATGCTTTAAAAGTCAAAGAAAGATAGTGAGATTCGAGAACTTATTTTCATAAAACCTAAATGTAATTATTCACAATCTGAAAGGACACAGTAACAGTTGGTGGCTTATAAATTGGAAGGGCAATGGAGAGAGTGTTAAGGCACTGTGCCAACTCTTTTAATTATTTGATTCAATTCTTATCAATAACAGCAATACAAGGGACTCAAGGGAAGAATAGGAGTGACAGTCGTCCCCTTCTCCAACCTGCTAAACCCACCTGCTGGCTCAAGGTGCGCGAGGGTGGCTCAGATCTTGGCCAACCCAGCTCACTGAAATCACGCAAGATCCTAAAGGGTGTGTCCAAGCTATTACAAGCACTCAGGTACTGCCACCTAACCAGACTGTAAAGTAGTGATGAGGATTTCTGGTTTGTTCAGCAACATGAGCCTCAGGTCATAAAATTATAGTGCCTCTGGCACTTAAAGGAAAACAATGAATAGTCAAAGACTATGCTGGTTCACTGTTAAGTACTGCATGAAGGAAGATACTGTTTTCAATACTTCTGTGGAATCAATTTTTCATGTGACATGACTTAAAGCGGTTAAAAATCAGCAGAGATCATCTTCATCAATCATCCTATTAATAGAGAGGAAATTAAGAAGTCTGGAGAATAGCATATTGGGAACCTTCTCCAAACAATAGTTCAGATCAAATACGGGGATGATAGCTCATTAATCAAAATTAAGGCTTGCATTGTGACTTGATATGAGTAACAAAGTAATAGAAATACATTTCTGAACTTTGAAATTCAGAGCATATTTTGCTGTTGTTAACTGTTTCACTTTTCAGAATTAAAACATTTCGGCAACAGGTATAATTTCCTTCTCAATATTGTTTGTTTTCAAAAGTCTAATAACCACAATGTGAAGAATAGAAGGGTCTGTATTTGTAGCAGGAATATACCCTGGTTTCTGATCTCTCATTCTTATTTTTGAATATATGAAGTCACTGCCTCTGTGCTAATCATCAAATAAGAACACATACTTTAAAAAAATTTCTATTTGAAAACTTTACTTTCACAATATAAGACTTCAAGTGGTCATTCACATAATGACCACTGTGGTGAAAATATTTACTGCAGTATCCACTTAAGAAGTGATAAGGATCGAGGTCCGGCAGAGCTCAGCAGTCAAGATTTGTGACTTCACCGAGGACCAGGCGGCAGAGTTCAAGGAGGCCTTCCAGCTGTTTGACAGAACAGGTAAGGGTAAGATATTGTACAGCCAGTGTGGGGATGTGATGAGGGCTCTGGGCCAGAACCCCACCAATGCCGAGGTGCTCAAGGTCCTGGGGAACCCCAAGGGTGATGAGATGAATGTGACGGTACTGGACTTTGAGCACTTTCTGCCCATGCTGCAGACTGTGGCCAAGAACAAGGACCAGGGAACCTATGAGGACTATGTTGAAGGACTTTGAGTGTTTGATAACGAAGGGAATGGTACTGTCATGGGTGCTGAAATCTGTCATGTTCTTGTCACACTGGGTGAGAAGATGACAGAGGAAGAAGTGGAGATGCTGGTGGCAGGGCATGAGGACAGCAATGGTTGTATCAACTATGAAGAACTTGTGCGGATGGTGCTCAATGGCTGAGGACATTGCAACTCCCCAGAGCCCGTGCCTTGCCCTGTGTGAGATTTGCATGTGGCCCCAGAGGCTTCTGGGTTCTCTTGCCACAGCACCTTTTTCACTTGGTCTCTTGGATGCTTGCCATCAGCAGTCACCAAATAAAC